>JACEEZ010016456.1:212500-302500 GCA_016584305.1 Chionoecetes opilio
GTAGCGTGCCACATGCCCATATAGCCAAAGTTAACACTATAGTCGCCACGGCACTAATGTTGCCAAGCGCCATATATTATAAATTTTAGCATCACTACAGACTTGTATGTATGTGCCACTGAAGAGGCATGCACAGCAGTTTATATTATGTACCTGTCTTCAGTGGCACATATAAATTAGTAGTGATGCTAAAATTTGTAATATCTGGTGCCTGGTGACATTAGTGCAGTGGCGACTGTAGTGTTGTTGACGGTACTACTCTGTTATTTTTGTCCTTCAGTTACGGCAAACACAAGGTAGATAAAGATGAAGTATTTCTTTCCCCACTGTACCCTTGTCATACATTCCTGCCACCACAACATACACGCATACACACACTCCAAGAATACACAACATACATACATACATACACTCCAAGAATACGCAACAAACATACACACACACACTCCAAGAATACACAACATACATACATACATACACTCCAAGAATACGCAACAAACATACACACACACACTCCAAGAATACGCAACATACATACATACACACACTCCAAGAATACATAACAAACATACATACATACACACACTCCAAGAATACACAACAAACATACATACACACACACTCCAAGAATACACAACAAACATACATACACACACTCTCCAAGAATACACAACATACATACATACATACACACACTCCAAGAATACACAACAAACATACATACACACACACTCCAAGAATACACAACAAACATACATACACACACTCTCCAAGAATACACAACATACATACATACACACACACTCCAAGAATACACAACAAACATACATACACACACACTCCAAGAATACACAACAAACATACATACACACACTCTCCAAGAATACACAACATACATACATACACACCACACTCCAAGAATACACAACAAACATACATACATACACACACTCCAAGAATACACAACAAACATACATACATACACACTCCAGAATACACAACAAACATACATACACACACTCCAAGAATACACAACAAACATACATACACACACACTCCAAGAATACACAACAAACATACATACATACACACTCCAAGAATACACAACAAACATACATACACACACACTCCAAGAATACACAACAAACATACATACACACACACTTCAAGATACACAACAAACATACATACACACACACTCCAAGAATACACAACAAACATACATACACACACACTCCAAGAATACACAACAAACATACATACACACACACTCCAAGAATACACAACAAACATACATACACACACACTCCAAGAATACACAACAAACATACATACACACTCCAAGAATACACAACAAACATACATACACACACACTCCAAGAATACACAACAAACATACATACACACACTCCAAGAATACACAACAAACATACATACACACACTCCAAGAATACACAACAAACATACATACACACACTCCAAGAATACACAACATACATACATACACACACTCCAAGAATACACAACAAACATACATACACACACTCCAAGAATACACAACAAACATACATACACACACACTCCAAGAATACACAACAAACATACACACACACTCCAAGAATACACAACAAACATACACACACACTTCAAGAATAGGCAACAAACATACATACACACACACTCCAAGAATACACAAACAAACATACATACACACTCCAAGAATACACAACAAACATACATACACACTCCAAGAATACACAACAAACATACATACACACACACTCCAAGAATACACAACAAACATACATACACACTCCAAGAATACACAACAAACATACATACACACACTCCAAGAAATACACAACAAACATACATACACACACTCCAAGAATACACAACAAACATACATACACACACTCCAAGAATACACAACATACATACATACACACACTCCAAGAATACACAACAAACATACATACACACACTCCAAGAATACACAACAAACATACATACACACACTCCAAGAATACACAACAAACATACATACACACACACTCCAAGAATACACACAAACATACATACACACACTCCAAGAATACACAACAAACATACATACACACACTCCAAGAATACACAACAAACATACATACACACACACTCCAAGAATACACAACAAACATACACACACACTCCAAGAATACACAACAAACATACACACACACTCCAAGAATACACAACAAACATACATACACACACACTCCAAGAATACACAACAAACATACATACACACACTTCAAGAATAGGCAACAAACATACATACACACACACTCCAAGAATACACAACAAACATACACACACACTCCAAGAATACACAACAAACATACACACACACTTCAAGAATACACAACAAACATACATACATACACACTCCAAGAATACACAACAAACATACATACACACACTCCAAGAATACACAACAAACATACATACACACACTCCAAGAATACACAACAAACATACATACACACACTCCAAGAATACACAACAAACATACACACACACTTCAAGAATAGGCAACAAACATACATACACACACTCAAGAATACACAACATACATACATACACACACTCCAAGAATACACAACAAACATACATACACACACTCCAAGAATACACAACAAACATACATACACACACACTCCAAGAATACACAACAAACATACATACACACTCCAAGAATACACAACAAACATACATACACACACACTCCAAGAATACACAACAAACATACATACACACACTCCAAGAATACACAACAAACATACATACACACACTCCAGAATACACAACAAACATACATACACACACTCCAAGAATACACAACATACATACATACACACACTCCAAGAATACACAACAAACATACATACACACACTCCAAGAATACACAACAAACATACATACACACACACTCCAAGAATACACAACAAACATACACACACACTTCAAGAATACACAACAAACATACATACACACACTCCAAGAATACACAACAAACATACATACACACACACTCCAAGAATAGGCAACAAACATACATACACACACACTCCAAGAATACACAACAAACATACATACACACACTCCAAGAATACACAACAAACATACACCACACTCCAAGAATACACAACAAACATACACACACACTTCAAGAATAGGCAACAAACATACATACACACACACTCCAAGAATACACAACAAAACATACACACACACTCAAGAATACACAACAAACATACATACATACACACTCCAAGAATACACAACAAACATACATACACACTCACTCCAAGAATACACAACAAACATACATACACACACACTCCAAGAATACACAACAAACATACATACACACTTCAAGAATAGGCAACAAACATACATACACACACACTCCAAGAATACACAACAAACATACACACACACTTCAAGAATACACAACAAACATACACACACACTTCAAGAATACACAACAAACATACACACACACTCCAAGAATACACAACAAACATACATACACACACTCCAAGAATACACAACAAACATACATACACACACTCCAAGAATACACAACAAACATACATACACACACTCCAAGATAACAACAAACATACATACACACACTCCAAGAATACACAACAAACATACATACACACACTCCAAGAATACACAACAAACATACATACACACACTCCAAGAATACACAACAAACATACATACACACACTCCAAGAATACACAACAAACATACATACACACACTTCAAGAATAGGCAACAAACATACATACACACACACTCCAAGAATACACAACAAACATACACACACACTTCAAGAATAGGCAACAAACATACATACACACACACTCCTTCAACCTGCATACATAACATAGTGAATGAAGTATGGTATATATGACTATAAACACAGAATCCTCTACAAATGATCTCCATTGCCCAAAGTCTGGGATTCCTTCACATGAACGATGGAGTCAAAAGTAAACAAAGGATTTTCTTCTATATTTGTAACCTTAATTCATCCCCAGGAGAATTTACCACCAATTTAGTATGAGAGAATCTTGTGTATGTCCTTAAGCAATCATATATACCCATTCTTAATTAAAGAGAGAGAGAGAGAGAGAGAGAGAGAGAGAGAGAGAGAGAGAGAGAGAGAGAGAGAGAGAGAGAGAGAGAGAGAGAGAGAGAGAGAGAGAGAGAGAGAGAGAGAGAGAGAGAGAGAGAGAGGAGAGGGAGAGAGAGAGAGGAGAGAGAGAGAGGAGAGAGAGAGAGAGAGAGAGAGAGAGAGAGAGAGAGAGAGAGAGAGAGAGAGAGAGAGAGAGAGAGAGAGAGAGAGAGGAGAGAGAGAGAGAGAGAGAGAGAGAGAGAGAGAGAGAGAGAGAGAGAGAGAGAGAGAGAGAGAGAGAGAGAGGAGAGAGAGAGAGAGAGAGAGAGTAAACATACTTAAACACAGGGTTGTTGATTTTTTTTATTTAAAAAAAATATCAAACAAATCCGATTTATTTGATTTATATCAAATTTATTTGATTTATATCGATTTTTTTTTTTTTTTTTCATTTGCTGTTCTACATGAAATCTAACTACTACATGATATTGTTTAGCACATTTATAACTAAAAAGAGATAGAATAAGTCAATCAAAAATGCCTATAACATGAAATACAAATGAATTTACATATTTTCTATTTCTGTGACGGGACATTTTCCCATCACTAGGCCTAGGTCTATAAGTGCGTTTTCGCGACGTTTGCCAGGCCGGTCTAGGCTGGCCCTTAGTATATATATACCCACTTAGTATATTAATATCTATTATGGGTATAAATATACTAAGGGCTGGCCCAGGCTGCACTGATGCTCGCGGAAACACATCCAGACTGGCCCTGTCCCATTCATGGTTCCTATCGGCTGGGGGATCCAGTGGCCGTTCCTACCGTCCTGCAAGCTTTACACCCCCCCCCCCCACCCCCACAAGACACACCAAATGATCAAATGATTATTTATTTGACCTCCGGTAATAACCTCCTAGCTGGCATATGAAAGGTGAACCGTGGTCATCAGTCTGTCTGTTATGAAAGTCAGCTACACAAATTATTGCCTGATTTTGCTACATCGTATTGTTCGGCCTAATTTTTCATAGTCATCCCTGCTACTTGACTTCCCAATGGCAAGTCAAATAAAAAATAAAAATAAAATAAAATAAAAATGGTGTTCCTAAAGCCCATTGGCTTAATGTTCCTTCTTTCCCCTCGCGTTTTCAAATAATGATAAGGTTATGATTTAAATCAGTGATTTTTTAAAAATAATAATTTTATTTAAATCAGTGATTAAAATCAACTTGATTTAAATCAAACCCTGCTTAAACAGGGAGTGAGTTAACAGTATAAACATTCTTAAACGGGGAGAGAGAGAGTAAACATACTTAAACAGGAAGAGTGAGAGAGGTAACAGGAAGAGAGAGAGAGAGGTAACAGGAAGAGAGAGAGAGAGGTAACAGGAAGAGAGAGAGGTAACAGGAAGAGGGTGAGAGAGAGGTAACAGGAAGAGAGTGAGAGAGAGGTAACAGGAAGAGTGAGAGAGGTAACAGGAAGAGAGTGAGAGAGGTAACAGGGAGAGAGAGAGAGAGGTAACAGGAAGAGAGAGAGGTAACAGGAAGAGGGTGAGAGAGAGGTAACAGGAAGAGAGTGAGAGAGAGGTAACAGGAAGAGTGAGAGAGGTAACAGGAAGAGAGTGAGAGAGGTAACAGGGAGAGAGTGAGAGAGGTAACAGGAAGAGTGAGAGAGAGAGGTAACAGGAAGAGAGAGAGAGAGGTAACAGGAGAGAGTGAGAGAGAGGTAACAGGAGAGAGTAAACATTCTTAAGAGAGTGTGTGAATGAGACAGAGAGTGTGAGGTGTAGACAGATGTAGATGGACTTGTCTACCATTGTATCTACTGCAGGGTGTGTCAAGGTACAAGCACAAGCACAGCCTACACGACAACGCTTACAAGGACATGAACAAGCAGGGACTAGATAATGCACTTGTTATTTTTGGAAGCTTGAAAACAGACTGGCGCACTGTAAAGTAAATGGGTTTTGATATTGTCCCAAGATTAATATTATAGTCCCCCGGATCGATTAGTGTTAGTGGTAGTTGTAGAGAGAGAGAGGTAACCTAACCTAACCTAACCTAACCTAACCTAACCTACCCTAACCTAACCTAACCTAACCAAACCTAACCTAACCTATCCTATCACTCTTCACTACGAAACTTCCATGTTCCTGTCTTCTTTAGGGACATGGTATCCTTTCCCAACTGTTCTCTTACATGTAGTTTGGTAGTTAGTAGTATGTAGTTCAGCAGATACCCTCGTTATAGACCAAAGGGTGTCCTGGTGTCTGTTATTCCTATGTATTCCTATGTAACATGGAGCAAAATCCCAAGCCTAAGAAAACCCCTCGTCTGAACTGTCTCTTATTACCTGGCCAAGGAATGAGATAAGATAAGATAAGATTTTCATCCTATCTAGACACTTTGCAAGTACCAACTACAAGGTTATTGACTATACAAAGCGCCGCCACGTCAGCACGAACTAGGCAGACTCCAAGGAATGAAGAATTATACCAAGTCTATCCCTCCACTTTCTTTTACCTTACTAAGTCCTTGCTTGACTTTCTTCCTATGACTTGTAATGTTATGTCATCTAGGTTATATTTATCATTAACCCCTTGAGACCCAGAACGTAATTTCCACAGTAATTTGGGTACTATAAGACGATTTTTAGTGAATATAAGCAATATTTTATAGATATGACCTGTTTAGTATCCTTGTCCACTATCTAATTTGGTACATTTAGTTACTTTTCGTGATTTTATGGCTAACAACATACAATTTTTTATAGCAAAGGAAAGATCTGTGCGTGAAGGGGTTATCTTCCTAAATCCTTGCATCACTTTCTTCCTGTGACTTGTAATGTTGTCATCTAGGTTATATTTATCACTAGCTGCAAAGCCGCCCTCCGGGCAGACTTTTTGGCTAGTGGTGGATAGGTGGTGGGCCGAAGGCCCACCACCTATTTGGTGGGACTTCGGCCCACCAAACACAGACTCTCCAGATAGCCCCTTCTAACTTTCCTGAATTCATGGATGTAGAAATGAATGTATTAACGCCAACCCATTCACATCACCCCCAACCCATTCACTCACCCATTACCCATCACCCCCCACCCATTCACTCACCCATTACCCATCACCCCCCACCCATTCACTCACCCATTACCCATCACCACACACCCATTCACTCACCCATTACCCATCACCCCCCACCTATTCCCTCACCCATCACCCCCCACCCATTCACTCACCCATCACCCCACACCCATTACCCATTCACTCACCCATTACCCATCACCCTACATCAAGGTTTCCTCAATTCTCGCAACCCACATTTTTTTCTTCACAATTCTCGCTAATAGGCTACTAAAAAAAAAAAAAAAAAAAAAAAAAAAGAAGTGATTGGATCATCTCATAGGTGGGCTTATTGTGCCCCTGGTTGAGCTGGTTCCAAAACTGTGCCATATGATAAGATTGTGCCACGGGGGGCGGAACTTAGCGCGGACACACACACACACACACACACACACACACACACACACACACACACACACTTTCGCTTATATTATTTATTATAGATTACTATATTTTGTTCCTATTAGACAAGCCACATAATGAATGATGAGTGTTGTATATACGCAAGCCACAAGGGTATACAACCTAACTATAACATGCATATTGGTGTTATAACTCAGCTTATTTCATGTTATCGTCACTTCAGGTATGTTAATAATACTAGAATGATCGAAATGTGAGATAGATGTGTTTATGTTGGGGGTCTCTCTCTCTCTCTCTCTCTCTCTCTCTCTCTCTCTCTCTTTTTATTATCATTACTTCTCTTATTACTTAAAATTATGAAGGCAGTCAGTGTATATCAATAGTTCACTCACCATGAAAGACAACGTAAATATCATGGCATGAGGTCCATAAAAGAGCTTGGGCTTAATGGATCGTGACTTGTATGACTGTATGATTGTTTATTAGCATTATTGTATTACACCAAGGTGAATAAACTATCAAGTATAAGTATCAAGTGGATATTTATTACGTTTATGTCAAATTTTCTCCCTTACTGTAATGATGTCATGACACGATTAATGTTTTATTCAATGTCTTCATGGTCAAGCCTGTTAACCCCTTGAGGCCCAGAACGTAATTTCCATTGTAATTTGGGTACCATTAAACGATTTTCAGTTAATATAAGCAATGTTTTATAGCTATGACCTGTTTAGTATCCTTGTCGACTAACTCATTTGGTATATCCAGTTACTTTTCGTAATTTTATGGCTAACAACAGACATTTTTTTATAGCCAAGGAAAGATCTGGGCGTGAAGGGTTACACACTATTTCTGATGTCATCCTATACCTACTTTATTTCCTCATATACAGTATGCACTTTAATCATGCCTTTCATGCTATTCCTATCTATCTACAGGTATCTGAAATATTTTGGCATTGATTTCATATTCAAATACACATGTAAATAGTTCTCCTGACGATAAATCCCATTAAGGTATATATATGATCCCATAGAAAAAATCCCATAAGATCCCATGACATAATGACTTAACCCCTTGAGGCCCAGAACGTAATTTCCATTGTAATATGAGTACCATTAGACGATTTTTAGTGACTATAAGCAATGTTTTATAGCTATGACCTGTTTAGTATCCTTGTCCTTTAACTAATTTGGTATATTAAGTGACTTTTCGTTATTTTATGGCTAACAGACAATTTTATATAGCAAAGGAAAGATCTGGGCGTGAAGGAGTTAAAACAGTCTGTAAATTGAGATCCTATAGAGTGAGGCATAACAAGGCTGAGAAATATGTAAACAATTGTCCTGAAGATACTCTAACCATAGATTCACAACTCATCTTCACGTAAACACTTCAATTTTATCACAATATATGAGCACAAACTTAAAATACAGTAAATCATCATCTTTCTGTTCAACCCCTTCACGCCCAGATCTTTCCTTTGCTATAAAAAATTGTATGTTGTCAGCCATAAAATTACGAAAAGTAACTGAATATACCAAATTAGTTAGTGGACAAGGATACTAAACAGGTCATATCTATAAAATATTGCTTATATTCACTGTAAATCGTCTAATGGTACCCAAATCACAATGGAAATTACGCTCTGGTTCTCAAAGGGTTAACGTCAGATTTTCCTATTATGTTTAGTAATAGGGATGATTTTTGTAGTAGTAATAGGGATGATTTTTGTAGTAGTAATAGGGATGATTTTTGTAGTAGTAATAGGGATGATTTTTGTAGTAGTAATAGGGATGATTTTTGTAGTAGTAATAGGGATGATTTTTGTAGTAGTAATAGGGATGATTTTTGTAGTAGTAATAGATGATTTTTGTAGTAGTAATAGGGATGATTTTTGTAGTAGTAATAGGGATGATTTTTGTAGTAGTAATAGGGATGATTTTTGTAGTAGTAACAGGGATGATTTTTGTAGTAATAGGGATGATTTTTGTAGTAGTAATAGGGATGATTTTTGTAGTAGTAGTAGGGATGATTTTTGTAGTAGTAATAGGGATGATTTTTGTAGTAGTAATAGGGATGATTTTTGTAGTAGTGATAGGGATGATTTTTGTAGTAGTAATAGGGATGATTTTTGTAGTAGTAATAGGGATGATTTTTGTAGTAGTAATAGGGATGATTTTTGTAGTAGTAATAGGGATGATTTTTGTAGTAGTAATAGGGATGATTTTTGTAGTAGTAATAGGGATGATTTTTGTAGTAGTAATAGGGATGATTTTTGTAGTAGTAATAGGGATGATTTTTGTAGTAGTAATAGGGATGATTTTTGTAGTAGTAATAGGGATGATTTTTGTAGTAGTAATAGGGATGATTTTTGTAGTAGTAATAGGGATGATTTTTGTAGTAGTAATAGGGATGATTTTGTAGTAGTAATAGGGATGATTTTTGTAGTAGTAATAGGGATGATTTTTGTAGTAGTAATAGGGATGATTTTTGTAGTAGTAATAGGGATGATTTTTGTAGTAGTAATAGGGATGATTTTTGTAGTAGTAATAGGGATGATTTTTGTAGCAGTAACAGGGAAGATTTTTGTAGTAGTAATAGGGATGATTTTTGTAGTAGTAATAGGGATGATTTTTGTAGTAGTAATAGGGAAGATTTTTGTAGTAGTAATAGGGAAGATTTTTGTAGTAGTAATAGGGATGATTTTTGTAGTAGTAATAGGGAAGATTTTTGTAGTAGTAATAGGGAAGATTTTTGTAGTAGTAATAGGGATTATTTTTGTAGTAGTAATAGGGAAGATTTTTGTAGTAGTAATAGGGAAGATTTTTGTAGTAGTAATAGGGATGATTTTTGTAGTAGTAATAGGGAAGATTTTTGTAGTAGTAATAGGGAAGATTTTTGTAGTAGTAATAGGGATGATTTTTGTAGTAGTAATAGGGAAGATTTTTGTAGTAGTAATAGGGATGATTTTTGTAGTAGTAATAGGGAAGATTTTTGTAGTAGTAATAGGGATGATTTTTGTAGTAGTAATAGGGAAGATTTTTGTAGTAGTAATAGGGATGATTTTTGTAGTAGTAATAGGGATGATTTTTGTAGTAGTAATAGGGATGATTTTTGTAGTAGTAATAGGGATGATTTTTGTAGTAGTAATAGGGATGATTTTTGTAGTAGTAATAGGGATGATTTTTGTAGTAGTGATAGGGATGATTTTTGTAGTAGTAATAGGGATGATTTTTGTAGTAGTAATAGGGATGATTTTTGTAGTAGTAATAGGGATGATTTTTGTAGTAGTAATAGGGATGATATTTGTAGTAGTAATAGGGATGATTTTTGTAGTAGTAATAGGGATGATTTTTGTAGCAGTAACAGGGAAGATTTTTGTAGTAGTAATAGGGATGACTTTTGTAGCAGTAACAGGGAAGATTTTTGTAGTAGTAATAGGGAAGATTTTTGTAGTAGTAATAGGGATGATTTTTGTAGCAGTAACAGGGAAGATTTTTGTAGTAGTAATAGGGAAGATTTTTGTAGTACTGTAGTAATAGGGATGATTTTTGTAGTAGTAATAGGGATGATTTTTGTAGTAGTAATAGGGATGATTTTTTGTAGTAGTAATAGGGATGATTTTTGTAGTAGTAATAGGGATGATTTTGTAGTAGTAATAGGGATGATTTTTGTAGTAGTAATAGGGATGATTTTTGTAGTAGTAATAGGGAAGATTTTTGTAGTAGTAATAGGGATGATTTTTGTAGCAGTAACAGGGAAGATTTTTGTAGTAGTAATAGGGAAGATTTTTGTAGTACTGTAGTAATAGGGATGATTTTTGTAGTAGTAATAGGGATGATTTTTGTAGTAGTAATAGGGATGATTTTTGTAGTAGTAATAGGGATGATTTTTGTAGTAGTAATAGGGATGATTTTTGTAGTAGTAATAGGGATGATTTTTGTAGTAGTAATAGGGATGATTTTTGTAGTAGTAATAGGGATGATTTTTGTAGTAGTAATAGGGATGATTTTTGTAGTAGTAATAGGGATGATTTTTGTAGTAGTAATAGGGATGATTTTTGTAGTAGTATAGGGATGATTTTTGTAGTAGTAATAGGGATGATTTTTGTAGTAGTAATAGGGATGATTTTTGTAGTAGTAATAGGGATGATTTTTATAGTAGTAATAGGGATGATTTTTGTAGTAGTCCCTAGGGATGATTACAGACCTCCTCATACCCCCCCCCCCCTCCTCATCGCTCTTTAACCCCTTGAGACCCAGAACATAATTTCCATTGTAATTTGGGTACCATTAGACGATTTTTAGTGACTATAAGCAATATTTTATAGATATGACCTGTTTAGTATCCTTGTCGCCTAACTAATTTGGTATATTCAGTTGCTTTTCGTAATTTTATGGCTAACAAGGGACAATTTTATATATCAAAGGAAAGATCTGGGCGTGAAGGTGTTAATAGGATATTCTTAAACCATAAATAAATTGTAGTGGTGATGCAATACGCGATGTGAAATTTTTAACACGTACGATACATCAAAGTCAAAGATCTCAGGTATTTCCTTAAAACCTAACCTAAATAATCTCTCCAGCTAACCTAAGCTAAATAATCTCTCCAGCTAACCTAATAATCTCTCCAGCTAACCTAACTAAATAATCTCTCCAGCTAACCTAACCTAAATAATCTCTCCAGCTAACCTAAATAATCTCTGCAGCTAACCTAACCTAAATAATCTCTCCAGCTAATCTAACCTAAATAATCTCTCCAGCTAACCTAACTAAATAATTTCTCCAGCTAACCTAAATAATCTCTCCAGCTAACCTAACTAAATAATCTCTCCAGCTAACCTAAATAATCTCTCCAGCTAACCTAAGCTAAATAATCTCTCCAGCTAACCTAACCTAAATAATCTCTCCAGCTAACCTAACCTAAATAATCTCTCCAGCTAACCTAACTAAATAATCTCTCCAGCTAACCTAACCTAAATAATCTCTCCAGCTAACCTAAATAATCTCTCCAGCTAACCTAACCTAAATAATCTCTCCAGCTAACCTAACGAAATAATCTCTCCAGCTAACCTAACGAAATAATCTCTCTAGCTAACCTAACCTAAATAATCTCTCCAGCTAACCTAACTAAATAATCTCTCCAGCTAACCTAACCTAAATAATCTCTCCAGCTAACCTAACCTAAATAATCTTTCCAGCTAACCTAAATAATCTCTCCAGCTATCCTAACCTATATAATCTCTCAAGCTAACCTAAATAATCTCTCCAGCTAATCTAACTAAATAATCTCTCCAGCTAACCTAACCTAAATAATCTCTCCAGCTAACCTAACTAAGTAATCTCTCAAGCTAACCTAACCTAAATAATCTCTCCAGCTAAACCTAACCTAAATAATCTCTCCAGCTAACCAAACCTAAATAATCTCTCCAGCTAACCTAACCTAAATAATCTCTCCAGCTAACCTAACTAAATAATCTCTCCAGCTAACCTAACTAAATAATCTCTCCAGCTAATCTAACTAAATAATCTCTCCAGCTAACCTAACCTAAATAATCTCTCCAGCTAACCTAACTAAATAATCTCTCCAGCTAACCTAACTAAATAATCTCTCCAGCTAATCTAACTAAATAATCTCTCCAGCTAACCTAACTAAATAATCTCTCCAGCTAATCTAACTAAATAATCTCTCCAGCTAACCTAACTAAATAATCTCTCCAGCTAATCTAACTAAATAATCTCTCCAGCTAACCTAACTAAATAATCTCTCCAGCTAATCTAACTAAATAATCTCTCCAGCTAACCTAGCCTAAATAATCTCTCCAGCTAACCTAACTAAATAATCTCTCCAGCTAACCTAACTAAATAATCTCTCCAGCTAATCTAACTAAATAATCTCTCCAGCTAACCTAACTAAATAATCTCTCCAGCTAATCTAACTAAATAATCTCTCCAGCTAACCTAACTAAATAATCTCTCCAGCTAATCTAACTAAATAATCTCTCCAGCTAACCTAAATCATCTCTCCAGCTCCATGAACACACACACACACACACACACACACACACACACACACCTAGATAAATACACACACACCTTAAATTAATACACACACACACCTAGATAAATACACACATTCAGACCTAGATAAATACAAACACACACACACACCTAAATAAATACACACACACACACACATACCTAGATGAATACACACACAAACACACCTAAATAAATACACACACAAACACACCTAAATAAATACACACACACACACACACACATCTAGATGAATACACACACACGCACACACATCTAGATGAATACACACACACACACAACCAGAAAAAGTTACATACACAGTACATTTCAACCCTATTCAACCCCCAACACATATATTATTGGGTAGCATTAACCTCACCCACCCCCCAACCCTACAGAACAGAACAGTGCAGTAACCCCCCCCCCCCCTAACCTAACCCCAGGAAAACAGAAGAAACATAGAAGGTGAAAGTCAAATAAAGAAAGGAAAAGTAAGAACAAGAAGAAAGGAAAGTAGAAGTAAGAAGGAAAAGTAAGGAAAAGAAGGACTAGTGAAAGAATAAGGAGGAAGCAACAGTATTAGAAGTGGTAGTAGTAGTAGTAGTAGTAGTAGTAGTAGGTGTAGTAGTAGTAGTAGTAGTAGTAGTAGTAGTAGTAGGTGTAGTAGTAGTAGTACCTAGTAGTAGTAGTAGTAGTAGTAGTAGTAGTAGTAGTAGTAGTAGTAGTAGTAGTAGTAGTAGTAGTAGTAGAGTAGTAGTAGTAGTAGTAGTAGTAGTAGTAGTAGTAGTAGGTGTAGTAGTAGTAGTAGTAGTAGTAATAGTAGTAATAGTAGTAGTAATAGTAGTAGTAGTAGTAGCAGTAGTAGTAGTAGTAGTAGTAAAGCTAATATGAGAGGAAAAAGTCAATAAAAATCTACAATACTATTCAAATAAGGACAAAAGGAAGCTACAAGAGGCCGGTATACAGACCTACACGGGGTGGTTCCTGTAACACACATCCACCTTGCATCCCTAGCCATAGCAGTCTAGTCGTCTTTTAAAAACTCTCTTTTGTCTCTACACTAACTAACACACCGACGTGGAACTGCTGCAAAATATAAATAAATAAATAAATAAATAAACTAACTAATATAAATGTAATACACCCCAAATCTCGTATCAAACGTATTAATCTCAATTTTTCTTTATTCTCTTTTCCTCCCCCAACTTGCCCCCCCTTATCCTCCCCTAACATGCCCCCCTCCTTATCCTCCCCCAACTTGCCCCCCTCCTTATCCTCCCCTAACATGCCCCCCTCCTTATCCTACTCCCCCCTTAACCTCCCCACTTGCCCCCCTTATCCTCCCCAATGCCCCCCTCCTTATCCTCCCCCAACTTGCCCCCCTCCTTATCCTCCCCCAACTTGCCCCCCTCCTTATCCTCCCCAACTTGCCCCACCTCCTTATCCTCCCCTAACATGCCCCCCTCCTTATCCTCCCCCCTTAAACACCCCACCCTCCCCTACTCCCCAATAAACGATAAACACCGTCAAAAAAGTCCGCCATATCAAATACAAGATAAGTTTTTCCTTATTGACTGTCTTCTATCCTAGCGTTCTTTATATCTCTCATGCACATCCTCTCTCTCTCTCTCTCTCTCGAGCTCTCACTCACTCACTCACTCACTCACTCACTCACTCACTCACTCACTCACCACTCACTCACTCACTCACACACCACACACTCACCACACTCACTCACACACACCACTCACTCACACTCTCACACACCACTCACTCACTCACACTCTCACACACACCACTCACTCACTCACACACTCTCACACACACACACACACACACACACCACTCACTCACTCACTCACTCACTCACTCACTCACACTCACCACTCACTCACTCACTCACTCACACTCACTCACTCACTCACTCACTCACTCACTCACTCACTCATCACTCACACACCACTCACACCACACACACACACACACACACACACACACACACAACACACACTCCAATTTTCAAGGATCTCTACAAGGGTGTATAAGTTAAGAGTGATAAATACAAGGCTTTACAGGTAACTAGGCACCCATACATAACATAGCACCCTGTAATGCACCCTGCCTTGCTTCCCTTCACACTGGCTAATACTAACACACTTATAGAGGCAGAGTGAGTTCAAAATAATAATAATAAAAATAATAATAAAAATAATAAAAAAAATAATAACAATAATAACAAAGCTCATTCTTCACCCTGTATAGCTCCACGGGCCTTGCCATTCACCCTGTCACCCTGTCAAGGACTCACACACAACATAGGTTTCACTAGGGTGTCAATTATTACAGTGTATTATTAATAGTGTCTTCGCTACCAGGAGTGTCATTATCTATCAAAACACACATTAACCCCTTGAGGCCCAGAACGTAATTTCCATTGTAATTTAGCCACCATTGGATGATTTTAATGAATATAAGCAATATTTTATAGATATGACCTGTTTAGTATCCTTGTCCACTAACTCATTTGGTATATTTAGTTACTTTTTGTAATTTCATGGTTAACAACAGACGATTTTATATAGCAAAGGAAAGATCTGGGTGTGAAGGGGTTACCTATCCTCTGTGTCTTCCTAACGAGCCTTTCATCTATCTATCTTACACACACACAAGCATACAACACAACACACACACACACATCACACATACACAACACACACACAACACTCACATACACAACACACGCAACACACACACAACACTCACATACACAACACACGCAACACACACACAACACTCACATACACAACACACATTCTCTTAGCTCAATGTTCTGGCTCATTACCCTTCCCTGTCCGTACTGTGTTATCAGATTATCTATTTCCATATTATAATCTGTCTCTCTCTCTCTTTCACCCTATACAGCTAATAAGCCTTGCCATACACCCTGTCACCCCTGCACATCCTATCTACACCCTAACACACCCATGGGATTTAACCCCTTCACGCCCAGATCTTTCCTTAGCTATAAAAAAATTGTATGTTGTTACCCATAAAATTACGAGAAGTAACTGAATAAATCAAATGAGTTAGTGGACAAGGATACTAAACAGGTTACAGCTATAAAATATTGCTTATAGTCACTAAAAATCGTCTAATGGTACCCAAATTACAATGGAAATTACGTCATGGGTCTCAAGGGGTTATAAAAGGGTGTATGTACCTAACAATCACACTAAATCTGCTATGATGACTAGTTAGGGTGAACTGAAAATCTGAGGTGCTCTGATATACACCCTAGCACCCTTTTGTAGATATCTGAAGCCTACCATATACCCACAGGTGGTTCATTAGGGTGTACACATCCTACCCTCACCCTGGTACTCACACATGGTCTAGGATAGGGTGAATGCATACTATACACGACCCTAAAGAGCTTTGGTTTCTACACCCTATAGCTCTTAACACCCTATTAACACCAGTTCTAGAATAGGATGAAAAAAGCTTACATTCCACCCTATTAAAACCACAGCTCTAGAATAGGGTGTGCAAAGCTTACTATTCACCCTATTCTCTCTACAGCTCTAGAATAGGGTGTGCAAAGCTTACTATTCACCCTATTATCTCTTCATCTCTAGAATAGGGTAAAAAAGCTTAAATTTCACCCTATTATATCTTTAGCTCTAGAATAGGGTAAAAAAGCTTACATTTCACCCTATTATCACCACAGCTCTAGGATAGGGTGTGCAAAGCTTACTATTCACCTTATTAACATCACAGCTCTAGAATAGGGTGTGTAAAGCTTACTATTCACCCTAAAGTTCTAGAATAGGGTGTGCAAAGCTTACTATTCACCCTATTAACACTACAGCTCTAGAATAGGGTGTGCAAAGCTTACTATTCACCCTATTAACACTACAGCTCTAGAATAAGGTGAAAAAAGCTTACATTTCACCCTATTAACACCACAGCTCTATGATAGGGTGTGCAAAGCTGACTATTCACCCTATTAACACCACAGCTCTAGAATAGGGTGTACAAAGCTTACTATTCACCTTATTACCACTACAGCTCTAGAATAGGGTGTGCAAAGCTTACTATTCACCCTATTAACTCCTACAGCTCTATGATAGGGTGTAGAAACCATAATTATCACCCTATTAACACTACAACTCTAGAATAGGGTGTAGAAACCATAATTATCACCCTATTAACACTACAACTCTAGAATAGGGTGTAGAAACCCTAATTATCACCCTATTAACGGTACAACTCTAGAATAGGGTGTAGAAACCATAAGTATCACCCTATTAACGCTACAGCTCTAGAATAGGGTGTACAAAGCTTAAATCTCACCTTATTAACTCTACAGCTCTAGAATAGGGTGAAAAATGCTTAAATTTCACCCTATTAACACCACAGCTCTAGAATAGGGTGTGCAAAGCTTACTATTCACCCTATTATCTCTACAGCTCTAGAATAGGGTAAAAAAATGCTTAAAGTTCACCCTATTAACACCACAGCTCTAGAATAGGGTGTGCAAAGCTTACTATTCACCCTATTATCTCTACAGCTCTAGAATAGGGTAAAAAAATGCTTAAAGTTCACCCTATTAACACCACAGCTCTAGAATAGGGTGTCCAAAGCTTACTATTCACCCTATTAGCACTACAGCTCTAAAATAGGGTGTGCACAGCATATATGTCACCCTGTTAACACGACAGCTCTAGAATAGTGAAGTAACTTTAATTCTCACCTTATTAACTCTAAAGCTCTGGAATAGGGTGTAGAAACCTTAACTCGCAACCTATTAACTCTGCAGCTCTAGGTTAGGGTGTTCAAAACTTACTATTCACCCTAACATAACTACAAGGCTTGCTATGAGTTAAATTGTGGCTTAAAATCACCCTAACTGCCTTCCAAAACCCTCCAAACACTGGAAGTATCTTGTGCACCCTTGCTTTGCCCAGTGTGTGTGTGTGTGTGTGTGTGTGTGTGTGTGTGTGTGGTGTGTGTGTGTGGTGTGTCCTAACATTTCACCCTAGCCGTATCAAACTACCTTTCTGAGGGTATCTAAGTCCTAAAAATCACCCTATTGACACTTCCTTAGCCTGAAATAGGGTGTGTAATGTTGGGGTGCAGTCAGTTCGTACACAAGTTGTTTCGTACACCAGTAGATTCGTACACCAAAAAAGTTGTTTCGTAGTCTATATGAAACCATAATCGTTTCGTACACTCAGCTCAAGAGTTGAACTTGACTACTAGAGTTACGAAACGACACCAGGCATGTACGAAAACACTCAAAATCAGTGTACGAAACAACTAACAAACTTGGGTACGAAACAACTTGTGTACGAAACTCCCTGTAACCGTCCACACCATAGTCCTCACCTTAACATCAACAAAGAGCCTAGGATATAATCCCCTGACCCTAACACACTCTGTTATAACAATATTAACTTAACTACCGTACATAACACCATACATAGTCGCCAGTCACTCGCCACTGCACTAATGTCGCCGGCGCCATATATTACGAATTTTAGCATCACTACAGACTTGTATGTTCCACTGAAGACGTGTAGTGTGATGTATATAATATAAACTACTGTGCATACCTCTTAAGTGGCACATACAAGTCTTGTAGTGATGCTAAAATTCGTAATATATGGCGCCTGGCGACATTAGTGTACTGGCGAGTGACTGGCGACTATAGTGTTATCTACGGTAGTGTCATGATGCACTGACCCTAACATTACACACCCTATTAACACCAGGGCATTGAATAGGGTGTCAGAAACCTAACACACCCTACCATAACAACAAACTCCAAACTAGTGTGTAGAAAACCTTCACATTCACCCTAACGCTTCTATTAATGTGTCAAATAACATACTACATTCACTTGATCTATACAGGGTGTTAAATAGGGTGTGTGAAGATGTCTAATCACCCTGTTAACACCCTAGAGGTATGGGTAGGGTGACTGAGCCCTTCATCACCCTGCCAAGGATACGGAGACTTTCGTACACAAGTTGTTTCGTACCCAGGTTTTGTTAGTTGTTTCGTACACTGATTTTGAGTGTTTTCGTACATACCTGGTGTCGTTTCGTAACTCTAGTAGTCAAGTTCAACTCTGAGCTGAGTGTACGAAACGACTATGGTTTCATATAGACTACGAAACAACTTTTTGGTGTACGAATCTACTGGTGTACGAAACAACTTGTGTATGAACTGACTGCACCCCCCTGCCAAACACCCTACCGGCACCCCACATGCCCTGCAGCTTGCATGGGGCACCCAGGGTGTGGGTAGGGTGGCAGGGTGAAAAGGACACACACACACACACACACACAAACACATACACACGTAAAACACACACACACATACATACTTCCTTACACACACACACACATGTACACATAACACAAAATAGGGTGAGATGAATACACATGCACCCTATATAACACACGCACGCACGCACGCACACACACACACACACACAGTTCCATACATACATACACTATGTATACACAAGTACGCACAGCCCAAAAAATAGGGTGAGTAGAGTAAGATGCAAACACACACACGCACGCACACAGACATACGCACACACACGGACGCACATAGGTACACACAACTAGCAATAGAACGCACACAACACATGTTTTTACACACCATGGGCGGCCGTAGGGTGTCCAGGGAAGGGATGTGTTAGAATAGGGTGATGGAGTGGCTGGCCAGGGTGAGAGAGGAGGGGAGGGGGGGCAGCAGTACCACCACCACCACCACCACAACCTTCTTATTTTCGTGGCATTAAAAGCTTTCCACTAGCCCACCGGTAACTTGCGTCATCCCGGTGCACTTATAACTACGTCACGCACTCGTTAACCCGGTAATAAACAGGTCAATCCCGGTACAGAACAGGTGGCAGGACTATCAGGCTTAATAAAGGCGAGGGGGAACGTCACTGAGTATCACGACATTTTGTTATAAAACCTGCTATTTTAACACTTGTTTCGCACTTTGCCTTAGTTTTTCTCACTTCCACGCGTTCTTGAGGTGTTTGTTCTCCTTCCTGGTGGGTTTGTTTATTCGCAGCTTACCTGTTATAGCGGTAAATCCGGGTATAAGTGTGAAATATTACAGCCTCCATGAAACAATAACATTCGCCGCCATTTTGAAGGTTTGGTTTACGCATGCGCTGATCAATCCACCGAGAGGCTGCGCTGCGTCCCTTTCACAAACACTACTACCCGTATTTTACCCTTATTACGCCATTTACCATGAATCAAATCCACGCCACTATTAACATTATTCCTAATTATTATCTTTTACTACGATCTATTACCATATCCTCCTATAAATGTTAGTTTGTCAATGCAATATTTTATGGAAACAGACATGTCCTCGCCGGGGTCTTAAGAAAGATGGCCGCTGATTGGCTGGCGGCGTAAGTCATCTGTCTCCTCATTGGTCCAAACGCAAACTTTGTACTAGCTTTCATACATAGCTCTCGGCTCTAATAAATAGCTCAAGCTGTATTATATCTACCGGAAAAATAGCTCCATAATACATACAAGCAATATTTTATGTATTAGGAAAATATAACGGTCAATATTAGCTGAATAGGAGTTTGTGATTGGTTGAGGGCAGCGGATTGGCGCTGTGAATCCGGGACTGGCCAATGGGGAGACAGGTGTATGTGTGCACCTGATACCTGTCGCCTTAACGTGACACCCGAGGTACACACAGGTATATAGAAATACAGAGGTACACACAGGTATATACATAGAGAGGTACACATAGGTACATACACAAGTATATATAGAGGTAGCTACACACAGGTAAACACAGGCATACACGCACATATATAGGCATACACACAGGTACACACAGAGGTACACACACAAGTACGTATACACAGTTATATTCATAATAGAGGTACACACAGGTACGCACACACGTACACACACAGGTACGCACAGGTAAACACATAGCTATACATACAGCTATTATAGGTACACACACACAGGTATACTACACACGTACACAGGTACACACAGGTATAAAGAGGTACACTCAACAGTTCAGAGACATTCTAATAAAAAATTTCCTTCAACATTTATTTAACGCATAAATTCGAAGAAAGACTAAATATAATTAAAATGCGTATATATATGAAAAATTTGGCGTATTTGAGTGAAAATTTGGCGGAAGTTGAGGAAAAATAGTCGTAAATGGATGAAAAATAGCCGTAAATGGATGAAAAATAGTCGTAAATGGATGAAAAATAGTCGTAAATGGATGAAAAATAGTCGTAAATGGATGAAAAATAGCCGTAAATGGATGAAAAATAGTCGTAAATGGATGAAAAATAGTCGTAAATGGATGAAAAATAGTCGTAAATGGATGAAAAATTGTCGTAAATGGATGAAAAATTGTCGTAAATGGATGAAAAATAGGCGTAAATGGATGAAAAATAGTCGTAAATGGATGAAAAATAGTCGTAAATGGATGAAAAATAGGCGTAAATGGATGAAAAATAGGCGTAAATGGATGAAAAATAGTCGTAAATGGATGAAAAATAGTCGTAAATGGATGAAAATAGGCGTAAATGGATGAAAAATAGGCGTAAATGGATGAAAAATAGGCGTAAATGGATGAAAAATAGTCGTAAATGGATGAAAAATAGTCGTAAATGGATGAAAAATAGTCGTAAATGGAGGAAAAATAGTCGTAAATGGATGAAAAATAGTCGTAAATGGATGAAAAATAGGCGTAAATGGATGAAAAATAGTCATAAATGGATGAAAAATTGTCGTAAATGGATGAAAAATAGTCGTAAATGGATGAAAAATAGGCGTAAATGGATGAAAAATAGTCGTAAATGGATGAAAAATAGTCGTAAATGGATGAAAAAATGCATACATGGGAATGTAAAGGCGTAAATGGATATAGAATAAGCGTATAGTTTAATATAAAATTGGCGTAAATGAAGCAATGATTACTCTATCTTGTCATTACAGAATATTCATTGAGAGCTGTATACGCACTCGTTTGAATACAGTTCTTATACGCAGTTAAACATACAGGAAGTATACGAACAATATACGCAATGACCCGTTATCAATGTTACGATGAAACATACATAGATATGCAAGGAGACTTAGAAAAGAAGCCAAGGTTATCTAATCATAGCTTTTATTATCTATTTTTTTTAAAAAGACAAGAGGAAAATTGGGGAGGTTAATTACATAGTATACTAGCTATTGTAATTATTGTAGTAGTAGGTAATATATTAGTAGTAGTAGTAGTAGTAGTAGTAGTGAGAGTAGTAAAGTCACCACTGCCGCCACCACCACCACTACCTACTATACCACTGCTGCTACTACTACTACTACCGTAGATAACACTATATATCGCCACCTGCACTAATGTCGCCAGCCGCCATATATTACGAATTGATGTGTATGTGCCACTGAAGATGTGCCACAGTAGTTTATCATGAACTGTATAATCTACCCTGTTTCAGTGTTGTTTTATGCTTTGTATCTGCAAGTATATACGGTTTCAAATTTCACTACTTGTTTGTTTTCTTCGGGTGACGACGACGGCGGGAAGACACGCAGAACATACTAACTGGCGATCTTAGTGTAGGTCGCCACTCGGTTGATATTTTTGTAATTTGTTCATTTATAGCCCTACTATGACACAGATGAAGACACAAAATGACACAGACTCTCCAGATAGCCCCTTCTAACTTTCCTGAAATCATGGATGTAGAAATGTGAGTATTAACGCCACCACACGTCTGTAAATAGAAAAGAAACGTCGTCCTGGCGACTTTAGTGTTATCTACGGTAGCTTATTACTTCTACCACTATATATATCTACTACTACTACGTACCACAACTACTACTATTACTACTATTACTACTACTACTGATGATATAATAATAATGATAATCTTGTCTCCACTTTATTTGTAAGGGTCAAAGGGAACAAAATTCTCCCCTCCTCCCCTCCCCTTCCCCTCTTCTCCCCTCCTCCCCTCCCCTTCCCCTCCTCTCCCCACCCCTTACCTCCTCTCCCCACCCCACCTCTCCTTCCTCTCCCCTCCCCACCTCCCCTTCCTCTCCCCACCCCACCTCCCCTTCCTCTCCCCACCCCACCTCCCCTTCCTCTCCCCACCCCACCTCCCCTTCCTCTCCCCACCCCACCTCCCCTTCCTCTCCCCACCCCACCTCCCCTTCCTCTCCACACCTCACCTCCCCTTCCCCTCCTCCCCTCCCCTTCCCTTCCTCCCCTCTCCCCTCCCTCCCTTCCTCCCTCCTCCCCTCCCCTTCCCCTTCCTCCCCCTCCTCCCCTCCCCTCTCCCCTCCTCCCTCCCCCCTCTCCTCTTCCCCTCCTCCCCTCTCCCCACCCCATCTCCTCTTCCCCTCCGATCCCCTCTCCTCCTACCACCCCTCCCCTCCTCCCCTCTCCCCAATTCCCCCCCTCACCTCACCCCTCCTCCCACTGTCGCCTCTCTCCCCTTCCCCTACATATCCCCCCCACCTCTCCCCACTCCTCTCTATCTCTTTCTCTCTCTAACCCCATTTATCTATTGTCTTCTTCGTTTCAGAATTAGTAATAAAGAGGAAGAAGAAGAATTAGAAGAAGAAGAAGAAAAGTAGATGGAAAAAGCAAAGCAAAATGCAAAGGAGATGGAAGAGAAAAAGGAATAAGGGAAAAGAACAACATTTACAAGAAATAGGACGAAGAGAGGAAGGAAAAGAAGAGGAAGAAGAAGAGAAGAAGAGGAGGAGGAGGAAGAAAATTAGAAAGAAGAAAGAGAAGAAAATATAGGAAGAAAACAAGCAATAAAGATGCAATAAAGCAAGGTCAGGAGAGAAAATTATAGAAAAGGAAAAAAAGAAATATGAAAAAGAAAGAAAATCTGTGGATAAAAAACAACTAGCTATAAATAAGCAAAAAAATAAAGATAAAGAAATAAGACAGAAAAAGGAATAAATAGCAATAATATCTATAAAGATAGAGGAAGAGGGGCAAGACCAGGATTGCCAACCGTACGATAATTATCGTACATGTACGATTATTTCCCCTTGCTACGATGTAGGTACTACGTACGATAGTGCTTTTCGTTTTGTACGATAATTTAACCATATAGGTGCCTTGCACGTGACGTCACAGCCCTTGTTGTGGCTGCGACAGACGCGGGAGATGCGAGCTGAAGGACCAACAAACTCCACTTGCCGCCCGTGTTTGCCAGCTTATATGGTAATTTTCCCCTACCGTAAATTAATAACAGTAAAGTCGCCACCTGCAGTCATGTCGCCAGCCGCCAAATATTACGAATTATAGCATCACTACTGATTTTTATGTGCCACTGAAGATAATACACAGTAGTTTATATCATGACTACTCATGCTAATTGACTAGAATTATAACATATATTATAACATGATTATAACATGACTAGAATAATCTACCGGGTAGTCTGTTTCAGCGTTGTTTTATGCTTTGTAGCTATCTGCAAGTATAGACGGTTTCAAATTTTCGCTACGCGTTTTTTTCTTCGGGCGAAGACGACAGCGGTGCGACACTCGTAAATAAACACTAGATGGCGACTCTACTGTTGGTAGCCACTTTGTAGATATTTTTGTAATTTGTTCATTTATAGCCATAATATGACACAGATGAAGACACAAAATGACACAGACTCTCCAGATAGCCCCTTCTAACTCTCCTGAAATCATGGATGTAGAAATGTAAGTATTAACGCCACCACACGTCTGTAAACAGAATAAAAAGTTGTCCTGGCGACTTAACTGTTATCTACGGTACCAAATATACGTTTATCAGTATAAAAGATATACTGTTATCTTCGGAAATGTTTGTTCTATAATATTATCAAATAAAAAATCGTAAAACACACTAAAGAAAGGCCATTATGAGACTCAAGAAATATGCATGAACATAATATTTATGAACGTGGTGGAACGCCGACGTGAGTTTTGACAGAGGATGCTTGCAGCCAGTGGCGTACCCAGAAAATTGAAAAGGGGGGGGCCAAAAAAAACACATTAATATATATATATATAATATATATATATATATATATATATATATATATATATATATATATATATATATATATATATATATATATATATATATATATATATATATATATATATATATATATTATATATATATATATATATATATATATATATATATAAATATAATATATATATATATATATATATATATATTTTAAATATATATCATAGACCACTGTAGATATAATGGTCTGTGATATATATATATTTTATCTTTTTATAATAAATATATTTTATTATTTATTTTTTGCAAAGGGGGGTGCCATGGCCGCAGGGCCCCCCCCCCCCCCCCCTCGGTACGCCACTGCTTGCAGCCTATGTTGATCTCAAGAAGGCGTTTGACTCAGTGCATCGTGAGTCACTCTGGGATCTTCTGCGACTTCGAGGGATTCCTGCAAGGACTAAATTGGTTTGATAACTGGTCTGTATTCTGGGACTGAGAGTGCTGTGAAGTGTGGGGCAGGTGTATCCAGCTTCTTTCCTGTGAATACAGGAGTGAGGCAAAGGTGCGTCCTTGCCCCATCACTTTTCAACGCTTGTATGGACTGGGTATTGGACAAGGTTGTAGATCAAAGTGATTGTGGAGCATCCGTCGGCAACACCAAGATCACTGATCTTGTTTTTGCCGATGATGCAGTAATCTTTGCTGAGTCGCTGGAGGTCCTGGTGATGGCTCTCGAGGCGCTGCACGAGGAGGCAAAGCCTTTGGGACTTGAGGTCTCCTGGCTCAAGACCAAGGTCCAGGTATTTGGAGACTTACTAGATGAAACAGTACAGTCTGTTCATGCGTGTGGCGAGGACATTGAGATCTTGGAAAGTTTTACATACCTTGGTAGCGCAGTCCATAATGACGGCGGGTCACGTCAAGAAGTCTTACGGCGGATTGGCATAGCCCACGGTGTTATGGACTCGCTCAGCGGGAGTATTTGGCGTTGTCGGTACCTGTGCAGAAGGACAAAGATCCGGATCTTCAAGTCGCTTGTGATCCCTGTCTTACTCTATGGTTGTGAGACATGGACACTAAATAGTGACTTGAAGAGACGAATCAATGCCTTTGGTAATAAGTCTCTTCGCAGAATCATGGGGTATCGCTGGGATGATTGATTACATGTCAAATCAGCGATTGCACCGTGAGACTGAATCGAGGCCTATTACCTGCATAGTCCGTCAGCGCCAACTTCGGCTATATGGGCATGTGGCACGCTACCCTGAAACCGATCCTTCCCATCGGGTTGTATCTGTAAGAGACAATCCGGCGTGGAGGAGGCCAAGGGGGCGCCCACAAGGCTCGTGGCTGGGGCAAGTTGATGTTTCTTGTCGAGAGCTGCTTGGTATGGGAAAGGAGCCTGCATGGGAACTCGCGCGTGGTGACCCCCGGGAGTGGCGTCGTAGGGTGGGCGAGGCGACGCGCCCCCCGGCGTATGCCCCCAATGATTGATTGATAATATTTAGTTAAATTCTTCGCCATTTAATATTTTGCGAAAAAACTTTTTAAATGGAGAATATCAATAGAAGCGAAATTTCAGTAGCTTTCCATTGATATATTTCGTTTTATGATAAATGAATTAGCAGCATGTATAAATTAGCGTTAACTAAATAAATAACATCATGAAATCGCGGGGAGCCATCACGGAGGGCCTCTGGAGGCCCTCCGTATGTCTTACCGGCGGCCCGACGGAAGTGTACGACGTAGGGCCGCTGGGAATTTGCTCAGAGGCTCACCGGCAGGCCGCTCCCAGCGGCCCGCCGTAGGGCATATGACCATTTGCCGCTGTTATATTAACTGATTGAGGAATATGTATGGTTATACTTTCTAAGTATATTGCAGATATAGTAATGTTTTAAGGGGTGTTGCACAGCCCTATATAGCCGATTAATAGACTAATGGGCTGTTCAACACTTAAAAACATTACTATATATGCAATATATGCTTAGAAAATTTAACTAGAAATATTCCTGTCGTTATCCAGTAATACGATGAAAAGGAGATCATAATCGCTACGGACATTGTTTATTTCATAATAACAAAAACATTTTCGTTATTGGGTTTACATGCTGGTGTACGTGGAACACTGAAAAGCCATGTAGAAGGATATTGGTTGCGGCGAACAACATAACTACTTCCACCCACTTGTGCGTTTTCCCACTAACTGATTTCACTCACTGACACAGCGCTCGAGGCATTCCTAAAAAAACGTGTCGTACTGCAATTATTTATATTATTCAGTCTATTTCGATATGATGAAGGAGCGAAAACATGTTATAACTAAGTTCTCATTATGTTATCGACTGGTTAAGGGTGACAATTTAGGCCTTTTGTGGGTTTTTAACCCTTTGTAATGGCTCTCGTACGTCTGACAGTTTAGTGCATTGATAGCTGGGAAATGATCTCAAATAATATTCTATTCTAAATCATGACATTATCCATGTTAATTCTCCACCATCTACATATTCCTTATTAGGTGTACCGTTGAGTATTAAGTATATGTGTTGATAATATGTTGGAAGTTATTGAAATAAGGGAAAATATGACCTTGTGTTATCCCGTAATAATCTTAACTCGCCGCGGTTAATCAAATGTTATTTTTATATGATACTATAGATAGTTACACACATAGACTAACTGATAATCTTTTTCAATGTAAACTCCTTCCTATGTACGTATCTCATCTTTATTTATATGTATCTCTGGGTGTTCCTGATTAAGCTGGAAATATTTGAAATAAGCTGAAATATGATAATTTCTATAAACTATTATAAAAACTTCTAGAACAATTTGTAATAGCTTGAACAGGCCTAATAATAGTGATGGTACCGATATTGAGATACTATGTATATTACTGCGTTAATATTATATAAAATGAAATGAATATTTCCCACTTACAAATACGTACCAGCGGGCCTCCGGAGGATTGACGTCAAGTTGCCGCTGCTTGTCACTACTGATGTAATACTACATCAAGATAATCTTATAACTGTTGTTTCAAAATGTTTACACATAGAAATATTCAATTCTTCAAATTTTGTACATTGATTTTCAACATAGTAAATTTTCCCGTCTGAAAATACACCAGCGGGCCTTCGGAGGGCTGACGGAGGTAAATTTGCAGCCGGCGGCCGCCGTTCGCCGCTCTACAGCCTCTACGTAGGCCCGCCAGTGATGGTTAGCTGGGACTCTTCTTCCGGAAAAATATACAATTATGGGTGTGGGTGGTGCTTTCAAGAGCCTGGCGAATGAGAGCGCGCGCATGAGAAAATCTTATCAGACCTCATCCCGTAAATGTTTCTGTTTTCCTTTAATTCTCATCCTATTCAACATTCATAACATGCGCACCACATGCAAAGGATACTGTATTTAATTAGGAGTAAGTGCAACACGTTGATCGGATATATACATCAACTCTTAACAGGTAAGAAGTCACAAATATAAAAATTCTCCAGCGACATCTGGGAACAATTTTTCTAATCCCTCGAATCTTTCAATGCGTCCGAATCTTTGTTAAGACTTGTGGCACGCACGATAAAACTTTTGTATTTTGGCCATAATACACTAAAACTATAAACAATCTCTTGAGTAATAGTTATAATTACTTAAAAAATGCAATGTAACTGGTACATCTGTCATAACTTACACAGGAATGTCACCCAAAAAATGTATATAATAGATACGAACACTACTGTTATTTGAGGCACCTGGCCAGGCTGGAACTGCTGATTGGACACTGGCTGAACTGCTGACTGGAACAGGCTGCTGAGGGAGGAGGGAGGCGCCCTCGAGTGCCGGAGAATGAAGTGTACGACGCTTTTACGCCCGGCAACATCTAGAAAGGGCTTTGGCAGCGCTACAATCGTATTTTGTGATGGCAAGCAGGGGCGGAGCTTAAATAAGTATAATTCTGCTTTGTAATGTCGTCAAAAAATATGCCTATATAGTCAGGGCCCTTAGGGATATTTTTGGGCCGTTTGGTTCAAATTCTTCCAAAAGCACCAAATTTGGCCCAGATGTTGCCCATGCCATGTTCTTTCGATTTCTGACGGGCGCCAAGACGGGCGCCCCTCCAGGCCGCCATATTGGCGAAATACAAAATGGCCGCCACCCAGATATTAGAGGAAAATCAGTTAAATATGTCTGTAAACCATGTATGATACCACTTTTCAGGGGTTTTCGAGGTCAAGGAAACCATTTATGATGTTATATTGATTATTTGAGGTCAAGGTCAACCCCTCAAGTTCATCTTAAAGGTAATTTTCGGGTGAAACATGTCGGTTTTTGAGTTTTCTATTTCCTAATTTTCAGTCATATGCAGTTCATCAGTCTAATTACAAATGTACGGATTTTAATTTTATGAACTCTATGCCATATCCTTGTGTTTGATTTTTGAGTTTTTCTTGTGTTTCAGATAATGCCATGTCTGTGAGTGTCGACATTCCGAGATGCAACAGGGGTGCCTGATGCCATGCGGACCTTGACGTCTACTAGTGTGAACTCTGTCTTCTACTGAAAATATTAATTGGGAACTCATTTGTCTTTGTCAATTGGACAAACCTCATGAAGCCTTGCAAACTCCTAAAGAGGAGGGACTTGAATCTCTTGAGAGAGATCTGAAAGACTTTAATCCCAGCTAACCATCACCGGCGGGCCGACGTAGGCCGTAGAGCGGCGAACGGCGGCCGCCGGCGGCAAATTTACCTCCGTCAGCCCTCCGAAGGCCCGCTGGTGTATTTTCAGACGGGATAATTTACTATGTTGAAAATTAATGTACAGAATTTCAAGAATTGAATATTTCTATGTGTAAACATTTTGAAACAACAGTTATATGATTATTTTGCTGTAGTATTACATCAGTAGTGACAAGCAGCTGCAACTTGACGTCAATCCTCCGGAGGCCCGCTGGTACGTATTTGTAAGTGGGAAATATTAATTTCATATTATATATATTAACGCAGTAATATACATAGTATCTCAATATCGGTACCATCACTATTATTAGGCCTGTTCAAGCTATTACAAATTGTTCTAGAAGTTTTTATAATAGTTTATAGAAATGATCATATTTCACTTTATTTCAAATATTTCCAGCTTAATCAGGAATTAACACCCAGAGATACATATAAATAAAGATGAGATACGTACATAGGAAGGAGTTTACATGGAAAAAGGTCATCAGTTAGTCTATGTGTGTGTGTATCATATAAAAATAACAGTTGATTAACCGCGGCAAAGATTATACGGGATAACACAAGGTCATATTTCCCCTTATTTCAATAACTTACAACATATTATCAACACATATCAATACTCAACGGTAGGCTACACCTAATATGGAATATGTAGATGATGGAGTTAACATGGATAATATCATGATTTATAATAGAATATTATTTGAAATAATTTCCCAGCTATCAATGCACTAAACTGCCAGACGTACGATAGCCGTTACAAATATTTCGCTGCCAAGAGTGTATCATGTCCGTTTTCAGTGCACTCAAAAGAGTAGAAAATAAGTGGGCGGAGCTTAAATAAGTATAATTCTGCTCTGTAATGTCGTCACAAAATACACCTATTATTTTCTTCTTCGTTTCAGAATTAGTAATAAAGAGGAAGAAGAAGAAATGGAGATGTAAAAAGCCAAACAAAATGCAAAGGAAATGGAAGAGAAAAAGGAATAAGGGAAAAGAACAACGAGATAGGACGAAGAAAGGAAGGAAAAGAAGAGGAAGAAGAAGAGAAGAGGAGGAGGAGGAAGAAAAATTTGAAAAAAGAAAGAGAAGAAAATAAAGGGAGAAAACAAGTAAAAAGATACAAAAGCAAGGTCGGAGAGAAAATTATAGAAAAGGAGAAAAAGAAATATGAAAAAGAGAAAATCTGTGGATAAAAACCATGTCTATAGATAAACAGAAAAATAACGAATAAGAAATAAGAGAGAAAAAGGAATAAATAGCAATAATATCTATCAAGGCAGAGGAAGAGGGGCAAGACCGGCACGGCACCTTCACCACTATTCCCCGCCATCTTGCAACACACAGACGAACCGTAAGTGCCATCCGTTTCTCCATTTCCCGGCCTTCTACAGCCTATAGAGAGAATAAAACAAGTGGTGTGAAGCAGGGACAGTGTATGGCATAAGTGTAAGGCAGTGATAGAGGCGTGAGTGTGGTGACAAAGCCGTGGCGGGGAGCTACAGATAGGGGTGTTGCGATCAGCTGATTTTGGGTTATCTGCTGTGACGAAATATCTTGTAGCTGTATACAATGTTTATTTCCGGTATTATTGCGGTTTAGGTCATCCCCGAGCATGACAATTATAACCTTTTAGGTATTATTCCAGATGAACACCGAATTCACTTTGGTGGACGAAACTACTTTTTTGTGGTGAGTTTTGGTGTAGTGAAGGTAACAGGGAGGTGCGACGGTTTGCGTTTTCCACGACGCCGTCGACACTTCCAACACACTTGAACACAGTGCATCGTCGAACCTTCCAAATCAGCGCCGTGGAACCCTCTCCTTCATTCCCTTCATAATATTCTAGACCTCCTACTCCGTAGTGTAGGGTTAGCACGCTCGGTTCACAACCGAGAAGTTCCGGGTTCGATCCCCGGGCAGAGCGGAAACAGTTGGGCTGTTTCCTTAAAACCCGAGCCCCTGTCCACCCAGCAGTGAATGGGTACCGGGTGTTAGCCGAGGGTGACCCGCCTCCCGGAGTGCTGGCTTCGGCCAACACTATAAGCACTAGCAGACAGCTCTCTCCTCAAGGAGGAGAGAGAGCTTTCTGGTTACAGTGGAGATCCATCTCAGCTGCGTCGATAACGTCCACGTGCGAACACATTTGAATTCTTCAAACAAAACAAAACAAAACTAGACCTTTCATCATGTGGAACTTTTGGTAAATTTACAGATGAACACCAGAACTTTGGTGGACGGAACGGTACATTTTTACGACAGCACCAAACTTCCCTACACAATAGGGAGCATGGTTTTTATTTACCTTATTGTATTCTAAGAGACATTTTCTCTGAGCTTTCCGTCGCAAATCAATAGTTTCGGAGATATGAAATTTTAGGTGGGAGAAGAATACGTCTCCTTTGTTTACAAAATGCCTCCCTCTTCCTCTTCTTATGACCTGCATCGCTTTTGTTTCGGAGGTGCACTCGTGGCTACCTTACCTTACCTTACCTAACCTAACCTAACCTAACCTAAACCTAACCTAACCTGAACCTGAACCTAACCTAACCTAACCTAACCTAACCTAACCTAACCTAACCTAACCTAACCTAACCTTACCTTACCTAACCTTTAATCTCCTAACTGGGTCCAATAATAACAAAGTTTAATAAAATACCAAACAAAAGCGATGCAGGTAACAAGAAGAGGAAGAGGGAGGCATTTTGTATACAAGGAAGACGTATTCCTCCTCTCACCTAAAATGTTCTATATCTCCGAAACTATTGATTTGCGACGGAAAGCTCAAAGAGAAAATGTCTCTTAGAATACAATAAGGTAAACAAAAACCATGCTCCCTATTGTGTAGGAAATTTTGGTGCTGTCGTAAAATAATACCGACGAAACCATTTTTTTCTGGTGAGTTTAGATGTGTTTTGAATTAATCTGCTAACCGTTTCGGTATTATTTTACGATGGCACCAAACTTCCCTACACAATTGGGAGCATGGTTTTTGTTTAACTTATTGTATTCTAAGAGACATTTTCTCTTGAGTTTTCCGTCGCAAATCAATAGTTTCGGAGATATAGAACATTTTAGGTGGGGGGAGGAATATGTCTCCTTGTTTACAACATGCCTCCCTCTTCCTCTTCTTGTGACCTGCATCGCTTTTGTTTGGTATTTTATTAAACTTTTATTATTGGACCCAGTTAGGAGGTTAAAGGTAATCTCTCTAGGATCTATGATAGACATATAGACACATTTTGCCATTCTGTTATTTTCAAGAAAGTATAGAAGCGCCAGTCAGTAGTAACACAAATCATTGAGACCACATTAATTGCACAAGACAAAACTTGCATGATAATAGGGCTAATAACACGTACTCCACCAGTAAAAGGCCAGCTCTATACGGAAATCCCCCAAATTTCTTTTGTATAACTACAGTATGTGTACTAACCTACACGGAATAGCTATACGTTACTTCATCCTGTGTTGCTTTATCTATGTAGTATGCTGTGTAGAAATATTTAAAAGAATGGTATATATTTTCATAAATAATTTTTTCCCTCTCTTCCCTTTGCTGGCAGCACTGGTAAAGATAAGAAAAAGTTTGCAGAAGAAATATGTTACTTTTCTGGGGGTTTTCGTAACACACCTTTTCACTCAAATTAGAATAACAGAACTTCAAAATAAAGCAAATGAATTTCAAAATATAATAGATGAATATTTTCTTTTAATTTGAAATTCAATAATTTTAATTTAAAGTTCAGTTATTTTAATTTAAACCAGTTGTTTTAATATAACTTCATTGTTTTAATTTAAACTTTAGTTGTTTTAATTTGAGATTCACTTGTTTTAATTTGAGTGAAAAGGTGTAGTAGTATTAAGTAACAGGAACTACCACGTGTAGGTCTCACGGCCTCTTGTAGCTTGCTTATTTTCCTGTTCTTATATATTGGGTGCAATGACATCCATTTCTGAGTATCCTGGGTCGTCGGGAGCGAGTGTTGTTATGCGAGCGAGCATGTCATTGGGACAGTGCGAGGGTAACAAAATGTTATGTCATTTAGCACTAGACTAATCTGATGCTTGCGATGCTTGCGATGGGCCCCCACATCCTAAATCCGGCACTGCTTCTGTGTGGCATCAGAGTGGCCCCTGAGCTCCGCCTCCCCATGCCTAGTGACCCCCAGGTGCCCCCATTGATAGATACCTAGCCACGCCACTGCTAACCAACCAATCCAGTCCTTTAACAACCCACAAACAACGTAGCAAAAAAAAAAAAAAATATCCTAACCTACAATCCTCTGCGACCCTGTTAACGAGTTCGAAGCACTAACGAACCCTATTAATATTTTTTTGGAAAAACTACTACAAAACTACTTACCAACACTATTACTGTTACATTTAATACTTAGATAACGTTACAGGTCAATACTTATTGGTCAAAGGTCAACAGGTATGGGCGTGGGAAGGAAATAAGGAAAGGTTTAATGTTTCGAAGCAGTGTTGAGCAGAGTTGAGCTGCTTGAGTAATCTGGGACGAGCGACAGTCGAGGGCGCGCCAGCGATCAGGGTGGGTGTGTGTGCAGGGCAGGCAGCTGGGAGGAGGAGGAAAGACGTGTGTGTGTGTGCAGGCAGCTGGGAGGAGGCAGGGGAGAATTTTTGCCAAACAACGCTTTATTTTGTTGCTTTTCTTCATATTTCTGCAGCATAAGTTAAGTAGAGAGAGAAAGGGAGGGAGTGGGAGAGAGTGAGAGGAATGAGTGGGCAGTGGCTGATCTAGGGGGTGGTCACGGCCTCCCCTGAAATCTCATTGGCATTGCCACCCCACCATTGTAATTTCATTGTCATGGCCACCCGACAATCTGTGTCCAACCTTGGCCACCCCAGTCACCGTGTCCTGGCGGCGCCACTTGAGTGGGAGAGGGAGGGAAGGAGAGCTTTTTACGTGTGATTTGAGGTTGTTTAGTCCTTCTTGTAAAGTAATGGCTGTTGCCTCGTTATCTTTCTACCTTATATAACGTCAGATCAGCTATAGCCAGTGGCGTAGCTACGGGGGGATACGTGCCCCCCATGAGAATCCTGAGCCCCCCAACATTTTTTGGCACTCAAATTTTTTTGCCACTCCAATTTTTTTGGCACTCAAAATTTATTGCCACTCAATTTTTTTGGGCATTCCACAAAATTTTTGGAACTAAAAAAAATTTGGAACAAAATTTTGGCACAACATTTTTTGGCACTCATAACTTTTGGTACTCAATTTTTTTGGGCACAAACATTTTTGGCATTTTATAGCTTGCGAGTGAGGGAGAAGTGACATCCTGGGGATACTGTATAGTACCCCCAGGATGTCACTCCTCCCTCACTCGCTATAAAATGCCAAAAATGTTTGAGTGCTGAAACATTGAATGGCATTTTATTTAGAGTGCCAAAAAATATTGAGTGCCAAAAATATTTGAGTGCCAAAAATATTTGAGTGCCAAAAAATGTGTACAAGTTTTTTGAGCGCCAAAAAAATTGAGTGCCAAAAATTTGTGCCAAAAATTTTTGAGTGCCAAAAAAATTGTGAGTGCCAAAAATTGTTAATTGGCAAAAAAAAATAAGGCAATTTTTTTGAGTGAAAAGGTGTATTATGAAAACCCCCAGAACAGTTAGTACCGTACTCAAATTATTTAAAGTGCCAAACATTTTTGAGTACTAACTTTTCTGGGGGTTTTCATAATTCACCTTTTCACTCTCAAATTAGAACAACAGAACTTCAAAATAAAATAAATGAATTTCAAAATATAATATGAATTTTTTCTTTTAATTTGAAATTCAATTATTTTAATTTGAAGTTCAGTTATTTTAATTTGAAGTTCAGTTATTTTAATTTGAAGTTCAGTTATTTTAATTTGAAGTTCAGTTATTTTAATTTGAAGTTCAGTTATTTAATTTGAAGTTCAGTTATTTAATTTGAAGTTCAGTTATTTTAATTTGAAGTTCAGTTATTTAATTTGAAGTTCAGTTATTTAATTTGAAGTTCAGTTATTTTAATTTGAAGTTCAGCTATTCTGATTTGAAGTTCAGTTATTTTAATTTGAATTTCCCATTATTTAATTTGAAGTTCATTTTTTTAAATTTTGAAGTTCAGTTATTTTAATTTGAAGTTCAGTTATTTTAATTTGAAGTTCAGTTATTTTAATTTGAAGTTCAGTTATTTTAATTTGAAGTTCAGTTATTTTAATTTGAAGTTCAGTTATTTTAATTTGAAGTTCAGTTATTTTAATTTAAACTTCAGTTGTTTTAATATAGACTTCAGTTGTTTTAATTTAAACTTCAGTTTTAATTTAAACTTCAGTTTTAATTTAAACTTCAGTTTTAATTTAAACTTCAGTTGTTTTAATTTGAAGTTCAGTTGTTTTAATTTGAAGTTCAGTTGTTTTAATTTGAAGTTCAGTTTTAATTTGAAGTTCAGTTGTTTTAATTTGAGTTCAGTTTTTTTTAATTTGAAGTTCAGTTGTTTTAAATTTGAAGTTCAGCTGTTTTAATTTGAAGTTCAGTTGTTTTAATTTGAAGTTCAGTTGTTTTAATTTGAAGTTCAGCTGTTTTAATTTGAAGTTCAGCTGTTTTAATTTGAAGTTCAGCTGTTTTAATTTGAAGTTCAGCTGTTTTAATTTGAAGTTCAGCTGTTTTAATTTGAAGTTCAGCTGTTTTAATTTGAAGTTCAGCTGTTTTAATTTGAAGTTCAGCTGTTTTAATTTGAAGTTCAGTTGTTTTAATTTGAAGTTCAATTGTTTTAATTTGAAGTTCAGTTGTTTTAATTTGAAGTTGTTGTTTTAATTTGAAGTTCAGTTGTTTTAATTTGAAGTTCAGTTGTTTTAATTTGAGAGTGAAAAGGTGTAGTTAAAAACATCTCTTAACAATTTTTCTTCTTCATCTTTCCCTCGGTTCGAGTCTACCAAGTTCGTCCTGGCGTGGTGGCGCTTTGTATAGTCAATAACCTTGTAGTTGGTACTTGCAAAGTGTCTAGATAAGGATCAAAGTATCTTATCTTATCATCTTTCCCTCCTATGCTTCACCCAGATGGCTCCACAGCTGTCTCATCTATTTCTAAAGCTGAACTCTTCGCTCAAACCTTTGCTGAAAATTCCACTCTGGTTGATGAAGGGCTTGTTCCTCCTTCTCCACCCTCTGACTATATTATGCCTGTTATTAAGATCCTTCGTAATGATGTTTTCTTTGCCCTTTCTGGCCTAGATCCTCGGAAGGCTTACGGTCCTGACAGAGTCCCTCCTATTGTTCTCAAAAACTGTGCATCTGTGCTTGCACCGCCACCCTGCCTGGTCAAACTTTTCCGTCTTTGTCTATCTACTTCCACCTTTCCTTCTTGCTGGAAGTTTGCTCACATTCAACCTGTTCCTAAGAAGGGTGACCGTTCTAATTCTTCAAACTACCGTCCTATAGCTTTGACTTCCTTCCTATGCACAGGGCTGCATAGTGGAGCCAGGGTACTGCTCCATAGGGTACAGTGGAGACACTGGTGCACAGGGCTGCATAGTGGAGCCAGGGTACTGCTCCATAGGTGTACAGTGGAGACACTGGTGCACAGGGCTGCATAGTGGAGCCAGGTTACTGCTCCATAGGTGTACAGTGGAGACACTGGTGCACAGGGCTGCATAGTGGAGCCAGGGTACTGCTCCATAGGGGTACAGTGGAGACACTGGTGCACAGGGCTGCATAGTGGAGCCAGGTAACTGCTCCATAGGGGTACAGTGGAGACACTGGTGCACAGGGCTGCATAGTGGAGCCAGGGTACTGCTCCATAGGGGTACAGTGGAGACACTGGTGCACAGGGCTGCATAGTGGAGCCAGGGTACTGCTCCATAGGGGTACAGTGGAGACACTGGTGCACAGGGCTGCATAGTGGAGCCAGGGTACTGCTCCATAGGGGTTACAGTGGAGACACTGGTGCACAGGGCTGCATAGTGGAGCCAGGGTACTGCTCTCCATAGGGGTACAGTGGAGACCCTGGTGCACAGGGCTGCATAGTGGACCAGGGTACTGCTCCATAGGGGTACAGTGGAGACCCTGGTGCACAGGGCTGCATAGTGGAGCCAGGGTACTGCTCCATAGGTGTACAGTGGAGACCCTGGTGCACAGGGCTGCATAGTGGAGCCAGGGTACTGCTCCATAGGTGTACAGTGGAGACCCTGGTGCACAGGGCTGCATAGTGGAAGCCAGGGTACTGCTCCATAGGTGTACAGTGGAGAACACTGGTGCCCAGGGCTGCATAGTGGAGCCCAGGGTACTGCTCCATAGGGGTACAGGGAGACACTGGTGAACAGGGCTGCATAGTGGAGCCGGGTATGCTCCATAGGGGTACAGTGGAGACACTGGTGCACAGGGCTGCATAGTGGAGCCAGGGTACTGCTCCATAGGTGGTACAGTGGAGACACTGGTGCACAGGGCGCATAGTGGAGCCAGGGTACTGCTCCATAGGGGTACAGTGGAGACACTGGTGCACAGGGCTGGCATAGTGGGAGCCAGGGTACTGCTCCATAGGGTACAGTGGAGACCTGGTGGCACAGGGCTGCATAGTGGAGCCAGGGTACTGCTCCATAGGTGTACAGTGGAGACACTGGTGCACAGGGCTGCATAGTGGAGCCCAGGGTACTGCTCCATAGGGGTACAGTGGAGACCCTGGTGCACAGGGCTGCATAGTGGAGCCAGGGTACTGCTCCATAGGTGTACAGTGGAGACACTGGTGCACAGGGGCAGTGGGCAGGTACGTGGGGGGGGGGGCGCATTGGAGCCAGGGTACTGCTCCATAGGTGTACAGTGGAGACACTGGTGCACAGGGCTGCATAGTGGAGCCAGGGGTACTGCTCCATAGGGGTACAGTGGAGACACTGGTGCACAGGGCTGCATAGTGGAGCCAGGGTACTGCTCATAGGGGTACAGTGGAGACCTGGTGCACAGGGCTGCATAGTGGTAGCCAGGGTACTGCTCCATAGGTGTACAAGTGGAGACACTGGTGCACAGGGCTGCATAGTGGAGCCAGGGTACTGCTCCATAGGGTACAAGTGGAGACCCTGGTGCACAGGGCTGCATAGTGGAGCAGGGTACTGCTCCATAGGTGTACAGTGGAGACACTGGTGCACAGGGCTGCATAGTGGAGCCAGGGTACTGCTCCATAGGGGTACAGTGGAGACACTGGTGCACAGGCTGCATAGTGGAGCCAGGGTACTGCTCCATAGGGTACAGTGGAGGAACATGGTGCACAGGGCTGCATAGTGGAGGCCAGGGTACTGCTCCATAGGTGTACAGTGGAGACCCTGGTGCACAGGGCTGCATAGTGGAGCCAGGGTACTGCTCCATAGGGGTACAGTGGAGACACTGGTGCACAGGGCTGCATAGTGGAGCCAGGTACTGCTCCATAGGTGTACAGTGGAGACACTGGTGCACAGGGCTGCATAGTGGAGCCAGGGTTCTGCTCCATAGGGGTACAGTGGAGACACTGTGCACAGGGCTGCATAGTGGAGCCCAGGGTACTGCTCCATAGGGGTACAGTGGAGACCCTGGTGCACAGGGCTGCATAGTGGAGCCAGGGTACTGCTCCATAGGGGTACAGTGGAGACACTGGTGCACAGGGCTGCATAGTGGAGCCAGGGTACTGCTCCATAGGGGTACAGTGAGACCCTGGTGCACAGGGCTGCATAGTGGAGCCAGGGTACTGCTCCATAGGTGTACAGTGGAGACACTGGTGCACAGGGCTGCATAGTGGAGCCAGGGTACTGCTCCATAGGTGTACAGTGGAGACCCTGGTGCACAGGGCTGCATAGTGGAGCCAGGGTACTGCTCCATAGGTGTACAGTGGAGACCCTGGTGCACAGGGCTGCATAGTGGAGCCAGGGTACTGCTCCATAGGTGTACAGTGGAGACACTGGTGCACAGGGCTGCATAGTGGAGCCAGGGTACTGCTCCATAGTGTACAGTGGAGACCCTGGTGCACAGGCTGCATAGTGGAGGCCAGGGTACTGCTCCATAGGGGTACATGGAGACACTGTGCACAGGGCTGCATAGGGAGCCAGGGTACTGCTCCATAGGTGTACAGTGGAGACCCTGGTGCACAGGGCTGCATAGTGGAGCCAGGGTACTGCTCCATAGGTGTACAGTGGGGACCCACACATTGGTACACAACCCACAGTTTCCTTTTTGAATCCCATTAAATTTTTCTCCGAAGTGTATCAATAGTGTCTTTTACCCACTATCTTTCTATTACAGTAATCTCCCGTTTTGTCGCCTCTGTGGTGCAGTGGCTAGCGTGCCTGGCTATGAATCTGCAGACCCTGGTTCGATCCCGGGCCAGGGCAAGTCGGTGACCAGCCTACCCAGCTGTTCTTCCTTCCTTTCGGGGTTGATAAATGGGTACCCGGGGTAACCTGGGGAAGGTAACTGTGGTAACCCGGGAGTCACACTGGCCCTGTGTCCCGGGGTAACGGGTCCTTACCCACCACAGGCTCTTAAGGGCTAATGCCACGGAGATGAGCACCGCATGCCATGCGCAGCACAGCGTATCCTCCCATCTTTACTAATCTCCCGTTTATCCGGCGCATAACAGCCAAGACCTTGCCGGATAATGCATCACTACCCCCCTAGGCCCCTCCGCCGCCCACGAACCCAACAATAACCAGCGAAAATGATGATAGCAGTAATAATACAAATAACAATAATAGCTAGAACAGTATAACTAACAATATTAAAAACATTAATACCTGTATTGATATTAAATATAATAATAATAATAATAATACTGTGGTGAACTGCCTGCCGCCGAGTAGTGGGGGCTGTCGGCGCAACACACGCTGGCAGGTGTGGTGGGCGCGGGACTGTGGCGTCATGGCGATTCCCGTAACTCACTCCGTTTATGAGCCGAATACGCACCAAATTTTCCGGCGAAAATACGTTTAGGGCATCTTGCGGCGAAAGAAGAGTCGGAATTTTAGCCGGATAATGCATCACAAGAACCACCACACATATAAACCTACTAAGCTATGCCTCTATTTACCCCCCTTCCCTAACACACTAAGCTATGCCTCTATTTACCCCCCTGCCCTAACACACTAAGCTATGCCTCTATTTACCCCCCTTCCCTAACACACTAAGCTATGCCTCTATTTACCCCCCTTCCCTAACACACTAAGCTATGCCTCTATTTACCCCCCTTCCCTAACACACTAAGCTATGCCTCTATTTACCCCCCTGCCCTAACACACTAAGCTATGCCTCTATTTACCCCCTGCCCTAACACACTAAGCTATGCCTCTATTTACCCCCCTGCCCTAACACACTAAGCTATGCCTCTATTTACCCCCCTTCCCTAACACACTAAGCTATGCCTCTATTTACCCCCCTTCCCTAACACACTAAGCTATGCCTTTATTTACCCCCCTTCCCTAACACACTAAGCTATGCCTCTATTTACCCCCCTGCCCTAACACACTAAGCTATGCCTCTATTTACCCCCCTTCCGTAACACACTAAGCTATGCCTCTATTTACCCCCCTTCCGTAACACACTAAGCTATGCCTCTATTTACCCCCTGCCCTAACACACTAAGCTATGCCTCTATTTACCTCCCTTCCCTAACACACTAAGCTATGCCTCTATTAACCCCCTTGCCCTAACACACTAAGCTATGCCTCTATTTACCTCCCTTCCCTGACACACTAAGCTATGCCTCTATTTACCTCCCTTCCCTAACACACTAAGCTATGCCTCTATTTACCTCCCTTCCCTAACACACTAAGCTATGCCTCTATTTACCCCCCTTCCCTAACACACTAAGCTATGCCTCTATTTACCTCCCTTCCCTAACACACTAAGCTATGCCTCTATTTACCCCCCTTCCCTAACACACTAAGCTATGCCTCTATTAACCCCCCTTCCCTAACACACTAAGCTATGCCTCTATTTACCCCCCTGCCCTAACACACTAAGCTATGCCTCTATTTACCCCCCTGCCCTAACACACTAAGCTATGCCTCTATTTACCTCCCTTCCCTAACACACTAAGCTATGCCTCTATTTACCCCCCTTCCCTAACACACTAAGCTATGCCTCTATTTACCTCCCTTCCCTAACACACTAAGCTATGCCTCTATTAACCCCCTTGCCCTAACACACTAAGCTATGCCTCTATTTACCCCCTGCCCTAACACACTAAGCTATGCCTCTATTTACCTCCCTTCCCTAACACACTAAGCTATGCCTCTATTTACCCCCCTTCCCTAACACACTAAGCTATGCCTCTATTTACCCCCCTTCCCTAACACACTAAGCTATGCCTCTATTTACCTCCCTTCCCTAACACACTAAGCTATGCCTCTATTTACCCCCTGCCCTAACACACTAAGCTATGCCTATTTACCCCCCTCCCTAACACACTAAGCTATGCCTCTATTTACCCCCTTCCCTAACACACTAAGCTATGCCTATTTACCCCCCTCCCTAACACACTAAGCTATGCCTCTATTTACCTCCCTTCCCTAACACACTAAGCTATGCCTCTATTTACCCCCCTTCCCTAACACACTAAGCTATGCCTCTATTTACCTCCCTTCCCTAACACACTAAGCTATGCCTCTATTTACCCCCCTTCCCTAACACACTAAGCTATGCCTCTATTTACCTCCCTTCCCTAACACACTAAGCTATGCCTCTATTTACCCCCCTTCCCTAACACACTAAGCTATGCCTATTTACCCCCCCTCCCTAACACACTAAGCTATGCCTCTATTTACCCCCCTCCCTAACACACTAAGCTATGCCTCTATTTACCCCCCTGCCCTAACACACTAAGCTATGCCTCTATTTACCCCCTGCCCTAACACACTAAGCTATGCCTTTATTTAACCCCCCCCCCACCCCCCCCCAAACTTCTTTCAGTTTAATTAACGTCAGATTTTCCCGTAATATCTTATGAGGTTAGACGGCCGATGATACGCTTACAACTATCTCTATCCATTGTCTCTACCTCTTCAATGCTGCCAGATCCTCTTCTCACACACACACATAAACACCTCTATTAAGCTGTGCCTCCCTCCCTTCCCTCCCTAACACACACACACACACACACACATTTTAAACCTCTTAAGCTATACCTCTCTATCTCCCTTCCCTAATGCACACACACATTAACCTTTACTAAACTAGGCCTCTATTTACCTCCCTCCCCTAACACACACTAAGCTATGCCTCTCTGCCTTCCCTCCAGACTGGCCCTCCACCATGTCTCTGACCAAGCCTGTGATGCGAGGTATGCTCAACGCCCAGATCAAGAAGAACCTCATCATTGCCACTGGTCTCAGCGTGGTTACTATGGTGACCTGGAGGTACCTCGTCCAGAACCCAAGGATCCAAGCCTATGCCGATTTCTATAAGTATGATGATGATGATGATGACTTGTTTGTGTGTTGACTTCTGGTTTGTGTGTGTGGTGGTGATGGTTATGGTGTGTGTGTGTGTGTGTGTGTGGTGATGAAGGTGGTGAGGTATTGGGGAGAGCTGTTGGAGTGGAAGTGCCAGGTGAGAGTAAGGAGATTGGGGTGGTTTGGGCACGTGGAGAGGAGAGAAGGTGGTGAGGTATTGGGGAGAGCTGTTGGAGTGGAAGTGTCAGGTGAGAGTAAGGAGATTGAGGTGGTTTGGGCACGTGGAGAGGAGAGAAGGTGGTGAGGCATTGGGGAGAGCTGTTGGAGTGGAAGTGCCAGGTCGCCGTCCACCGGGCAGGCCAAGGAAGACATGGAGGTAGTGTGTTGAAGAGGATCTGGCAGCATTGGCCATTGAAGAAGTTGAAGCAATGGATCGAGATAGTTGGAAGTGTATCATCGGCTGTCTAACCTCATGAAAATTATGGGAAAAACTGGCGTTACACAGAAAGATGATGATGAGATGCTGTGTGTCATTCACCCATGGTCTTTTTCCACGCAAGCTGGCTCGCGATCGCCAGTTTCACCCTCCCGGTGCGAGCTTGGAGCTCATTATTACCGATCTTTGGGTAATGCTGGGACCTCACACACCAAACACGCCCATCCCCTTGCTCGAGGGGGACAGTAACTGCCCAAATTTCTTAGTGGAAAAATACCCGGGAATAAGCGGGGCCGGGGATCGAACGCCGGACCACAGAATGGTGCCGGACGCCCTAACCCACCGAGCCATCCAGACAGTGTGTGTGTGGTGAAGTGTGAGGAGTCGTGATTTATGTGTGTGTATTTAGGGCAGTTGTCTGGTGTGTGTGTGTGTGTGTGTGTGTGTGTGTGTGTGTTGATGTAGTGTACAGAATGAAGGTCTAGTTGTTATGTAGTATTGTTGCATTTTCTCATTTTGTTTTTTGGTATTGATTTATTTAACCTAATTGAAGCATCTGTCCTTGTGTCTGTCTCTTAAGTTTCTTTTGATAGCCTGAAGACAGAACAGAAAATAAAGGTGAACCATGCCACCGTTACTATGCCACTGCCACATACGAACCATGCCACTGATGCCTCGTAGTGCTCCGGCTCTCAACGCCTTCACACTTACCCGGGCGGCTTTGAGGGCACCGCCAATAAGTGGCCCTTGTTCATTCTTTTTCTTGTCTTAAGTTCTCAGTTTTCTTCAGGATGAAGTAAAAAGGTTATTTATGTAGTTTTGAACAGTACTCGGTGGCAGGTTCTCGGCATCCTGAATGTTTATATCTCATTGTAAGGAATCTAAATCCAATATTACCCGGGGAAAGCAATGATAACACCAGAAGTTAAATTCAAAGTTCTTTATTATTTTTACAGTTTCAATCTGCTCCGTCACCTTCGTGTGTGTTTGTGTTTTGGGTCGGTGTGGCACATGCTCGGAGATGTGATGTCTGATGACGCTACATCACGTCATGTATTTCAAGGCAATCAAAGCAAAGCCCGTCTCGGCAGACAAGCCAGGAGTCATTGCACCTCCGCTATGCCACGGAGGCAGCTTCAGTCGGCTGGGATCTCAGTTTTTCTATATTTTATCCGTACAATGCAGATTAATTTCTATTGACCATTTGTTTGGAGCGTTCTCTAGGGGGTCTAGGGGAGTGGAGTCCCCTTGTAAGGAGGCTATAATGTCATGTTAGATTATGATACTTTTTATGTTTACTTTTAGAATCAATCAATCATTGGGGGCATACGCCGGGGGGCGCATCGCCTCGCCCACCCTACGACGCCACTCCCGGGTGTCACCACGCGCGAGTCCCCATGCAGGCTCCCTTCCCATACCAAGCAGCTCTCGACAAGAAACATCAACTTGCCCCAGCCACCAGCCTTGTGGGCGCCCCCTTGGCCTCCTCCACGCCGGATTGTCTCTTACAGATACAACCCGATGGGAAGGATCGGTTTCAGGGTAGCGTGCCACATGCCCATATAACCGAAGTTGGAGCTGACGGACTATGCAGGTAAAAGGCCTCGATTCAGTCTCACGGCGCAATCACTGATTTGACACGTAATCATCCCAGCGATACCCCATGATTCTGCGAAGACACTTATTACCAAAGGCATTGATTCGTCTCTTCAAGTCGCTATTTAGTGTCCATGTCTCACAACCATAGAGTAAGACAGGGATCACAAGCGACTTGAAGATCCGGATCTTTGTCCTCCTGCACAGGTACCGACAATGCCAAATACTCCTGCTGAGCGAGTCCATAACACCGTGGGCTATGCCAATCCACAGTAAGACTTCTTGACGTGACCCGCCATCATTATGGACTGTGCTACCAAGGTATGTAAAACTTTCTAAGATCTCAATGTCCTCGCCGCACGCATGAACAGACTGTACTGTTTCATCTAGTAAGCCTCCAAACACCTGGACCTTGGTCTTGAGCCAGGAGACCTCAAGTCCCAAAGGCTTTGCCTCCTCGTGCAGCGCCTTGAGAGCCATCACCAGGACCTCTAGCGACTCGACAAAGATTACTGCATCAAAGGCAAAAACAAGATCAGTGATCTTGGTGTTGCCGAGGGATGCTCCACAATCACTTTGATCTACAACTTTGCCCAATACCCAGTCGATACAAGTGTTGAAAAGTGATGGGGCAAGAACGCACCTTTGCCTCACTCCTGTATTCACAGGAAAGAAGCTGGATACACCTCCCCCACACTTCACAGCACTCTCAGTCCCAGAGTACAGACCAGTCATCAAACTAATAGTCCTTGCAGGAATCCCGCAAAGTCGCAGAAGATCCCAGAGTGACTCACAATGCACTGAGTCAAACGCCTTCTTGAGATCAACATAGGCTGCAAGCATCCCCTATTGAAACACGTCGGCGTTCCACCAGGATACGAAGCGCTAAGATACGGTCTGTTGTTGACTTACCAGGCGTGAAGCCAGATTGCTGAGGTCTCTGATGCTTCAGCAGATGGCTGCGGACCCGTGTCAGCAATAGATGGGCAAGCACCTTGCCTGGCATGCTGAGCAGTGTAATACCGCGGTAATTGTTGCAGTCCTGACGGTCCCCTTTCCCTTTCCAGATAGGGACGACCAGCCCCCTTTTCCAGTCAGGAGGAATGGTACCTGATTGCCACACGGCAGTCAGGACAGCATGCAACCCGCAGATCATGGCCTCACCCCCAGCTTTGAGGAGCTCCGCACTGATATTACAAACACCAGCTGCTTTTCCACCCCTCAACTTTGCTACAGCCTCTCTGACTTCTTTGAGAGGGTGCGGTTTCGTCCATGGGAGGATCGGCATCCACTGCCTGTAACCCAGTGGTGTGAAGCTGCTCAGTTGGAGGGTCCACCGTGAACAACTGCCCAAGGTACTCAGCCCAACGAGCCATCTGCCCATCCATGTCCGACACGAGGCGCCCATTTGCTGCTCGAATAGCACTCGCCCGAGATGGAGACTTGGAACGGAGCTTCTTCAGGGCTCGGTAGGCGGGTCAGAGGCCATTAGCGTTCAAATGGCCCTCGACATCCTCAGCGAGACTCCTGACATACCTCTCCTTGTCTCTCCTCAGGAGGGTTCTAGTCCGGCATGACAGAGGCCTGTGCTGTGCCTTACTTTTAGAAGGGGATCATGAATCATTGTATTTGCCTCCTCCACCCATCCCTCTAGCTTGTTGGCAAGGGGGAAAGAGAAAAAGGTGATTGGGATTACAGTCCGAAACTGCGTATTTACCGTGAAAAGGAATAAATAAGAATAAATAAATTAATAGATGAATAGATAATAATGCCCTCTTAACCCCTTCACGCCCAGATCTTTCCATTAATATATAAAATTGTATGTTGTCGAGCCATAAAATTACGAAAAGTAACAAAATACCAAATTAGTTAGTCGACAAGGATACTAAACAGGTCATGTCTATAAAATGCCGTTTATATACTAAAAGTCGTCTAATGGTACCCAAATTACAATAGAAATTACGTTCTGGGCCTCAAGGGATTAACCTGCCTCACCTCAGCTAAGTAACAAACAGCACGTCGGGTGTGTGTGTCAGCCCGAGGCACCACTGTCCTGCTAACCCTGCACTGTCTCCCCCCAGGACCTACGACGCCCAGGCAGAGTTTGACCGCATCAGGAACCTGGGGCTGTTCCAGTCCTGCCGGCCCGACGGCGAGGAGTGAGGCTCAGGGCTGCCGTGTACAGGTGCGGGGCGGGGCACACCTGTGTAGTCCCTGATGTGTTTATTGTACAGTATGACACTTAATACATGCAGCTGTGTATTAGTGAAAGGTGTATGTGTATTAGCCTTCCCTTCTCTCTCTTGTTTCAGGTGGAATGATGCTACTGTGTGATTCTTTGTAAAAATATCTTGAATCAGGATGTAAATGTAAATTATACTACAGGTTGTGCGTGTGTCATTGACCTGTGATTTCACATGCATGCTGCTATGGAAAATAAACACACACACACACACCACAAACGTACGTACGTCTGGAAGCAGATGTGGTCCACGCAAGGCAAGGATATATACCCAAAAAATAGAAGCTAAGCGGGATACTAATAGATATAAAGATAGGACGGTACAAATATAACTTTTCCTGTATTCATTTGTCACAATCAGGTAAATACAAGAAATCAAAACACACATGTCTAAGTTTTAACATTTCTTATAAGTTTGAAGTAGAAGTGACCATGCTAGGACATCTTTTTGACTAACGACAATCCAAATTATTCTGATGCCTGATCTTTGGGATTCCTTCATGGGGAAGATACAAGATTTTCATTTCCTCCCGTCCATACATCCTACACCCAAACACTTCATTCTTCTCCAATCCTTGGTTTCCTTTCCTCCTGTATGACGGTGGGTCTTCCTCTCACAGCCACAGCATCCACTCCACCTTTCCATCCTCATCCTATGACACAAGCCGGGTAGAAGTACAGTACATATAGATACAGACACACATAGAGTACAGTACATAATTATAGACACTGTGGCGTAACATCCTAGCTAGATAAACACCAACACATCTGGGCAAGTTATATGATGGCAGGCATTTATTCTCTTAATGTTATGGGTTATATGAAGGGCGAGGTATTTATAGCCACAGGAGGTTAAGTTTCCTGGGATTCCAAGTTTGGGGGGAAGCCCTGAGATAAGCCCCAGCACCTTATCCTGCCGGCCAGGATGGCTGTTCAATGGCTGGCTCGGCTCAGCTTTACTTCATCAATGGAGAGAAGTGTGTCGCCCGGCTCTGAAATGTGGTTTGTTGGGATATTTTTTTTTTAATTAATAGAAATGGACATGTGTATCCTGAAGAAGCAGCTCCATGCAATGGTATGCGTGGCAGTGGTCATGTCCTGCCCAGGAACATCTGCTTATTGGGGTGATTAAAAAATAAGAGATATTGATGGACATGGAACTGAAAATCTGCCCCATGTGCTTACATTCCCCCAGCCACCTTGTTACCTACATGTAGTGTAACACTGAACACAAGGCAGGGGGAAGTGGTGGGTGTGGACAAACCCACCCTGGCAACGGGTGTCGCGCCCTCCACTACCTGACAACAAAAATGTTTGATACATGTATTGTATATTTCCTAGACACACACGACAGCCAGAAATAGGTCATAGAAGGACCTATTTCATAAGCCAGTGGTGTTATGTCTTAGTCAATTATAACATGAACATTATGAACTAAAACAAGCTTATAGATGACCTGACAAGTAATGTATTCCCGGTCACCCTGAGCCTAAACATTGTCTTGCGTTGTTTTTGTATGAAGTTCTTCAGGCTGCCTGGCCAAACAGCCCCGAGCTGCAAAGAAAGGCCATGGCCTGGACCGGGTTTTCTCACGGCCTTCATGGAGTGTGTGTTGTGTGGTTGTGTGCAGTGCAGTCTTCCATAATATGTTTGATAGTGTGGACAGCATCCGCAATGGACCCATCCAGCCTCCTCAGATAGCAGAAGGGCTGGGTGGTGTCCACACTGCAGCCTGGCCAGGTGGACTCTGTGCTCACGGGGAAGGGTGGATGTCGGGGGCTGTGCGTGCCATATGACCTTGATGTCTGGCACATTCACCTTTTTAGGCATTAAATCAATCAATCAATCAGGGGGCCGTGCAAGCAGCTGTGTGTTGTCCTTGAGTGACTGGATGGAGCGACGTGTGATATGAATATGCCTCTGGAGGTTGGTTTGGGAAGGGCAAGGTGGGAGTGTTGATAGAAGACTTGCCAATACAACATTAGGACACAGCAAAGAAACTACAACCACAATATACAAACAACATACAAAATAGTAATAAAAGATGAGACAACCAGCTGGACTCAATCCTCTAAAAGAAATACAATACGCATGGTAAAACCACATGTCGCCTCCGTGGTGTAATGGCTGGTGCGCCTGGCTACAAATTTGCAGGCCCTGGTTCGAATCCGGGCCAGGACAGTCGGCGGTCAGCTCAACCTGTTGTTCATCCTCCCTTTCGGGGATGGTTGATAAATGTGTACCTGGGGAAGGTAACTGTGGTGACCCGGATGTCACACTAGCCCTGTGTCCCGGGGTAACGGGTTGTCACCCACCACAGGCTCAAAGGCTAATGCCACGGAGATGAGCACTGAGGCCGTGCGCACCTTTACCTTTACCTCGCAGCCCGACCTGTTCGTCCTGGTGTGAGGGTTCGGTGAGGGCGTCCAGGCTGGGCCACTGTGTCAGGATCTTGGCGGCGTGCTCAGCCTCCATGTTGAGGTTGATCCAGCCATCCAGACGAACCTGTGCGGGGAGGACGGACTGGTGATGATGGGATGACTGACTGACTGACGGACTGACTGGTTGGAGGTCAAGAATATAATTGTGATGAGAGAAGAGGAGAGGAGAAGGAAAGTAAGAGTAGAATAAGAGGAAGACAAAAGAAGAGGAGGAGGAGGAGGGAAGACCAAGACGTGTATAAAAGAAGGAAGAGGATGGACACACACACACACACTCACAGACAGACAGATTATATCCAAGAAAACAAAGATTTTTAGAGACTAAGATAAATGATTGAATATCTAAGAAAATGTATTCCATTTATATCATAACGTTAATCTGATGACGAGAGGATTTACCTTAATGTGCTGGGCCAGACATCAGCGGTGCGGCGTGTGTGGCCGAGGGACGTCCCAACAACCCACAGCAATGCCAGGCTGGACGAGTCACACGAGCACCTGTTCTGCAATTAACTCCTTGAGGCCCAGAACATAATTTCCATTGTAATCTGGGTACCATTAGACAATTTCTAGTGACTATAAGCAATATTTTATAGATATGACCTGCTTAGTATCCTTGTCTACTAACAAATTTGGTATATTCAGTTACTTTTCGTAATTTTATGGCTCGACTACATACAATTTTTTATAGCAAAGGAAAGATCTGGGCGTGAAGGGGTTAACGTCGACAAGCCTGACTAGGATACATAAAAGGAAAATAGCATGTAAATAATGAGTAACAAAATAAAGAAATGCTCAACCCACTGAAAGGGGAGGAGGTGACGAAAGAAATGGTTGAGTTCGAGGAGATGCGCTGGATTGCCGGCCGTTCTGTGACCCGTCATTACAGAACACATCTCCTTCACGGCTGTCCGAGTCTATGATATCCCTGTAGAGCAGAGAATGAGTGCCGAACGGACCCTCATATGGACCACCGCTGCCTCGTCTCTAGCCTGGATGCAGTGTTGGTGGGGGATGTCTATTATTATCAGGTCGTGTATTTTTCATCTTTTTTCATTTGTGCCTATAGCGCCTGTAGGCAGTGGTGACCCAGGGCTCGGATGGTAGGCTCTGGAGGTTCACTTGAGGGCTCTGATCCTCGCCTGTGGTGGCGCAGGCAGGATTCTTATAGTGACACCTGTGAGGCTCATGCCGCCCCCCTGTGTCCTCCGATGCACTCACAATCGAAGGTAGAGTTGATGGGCAGGGCATGTGGGTGTTCTTAGGCCACTCGACAGTGCAGAAAGGTTTTGGTTTTCTTCGGGGATCGAACTCGGGTCACCGAGAATGCTAGTCGGAGATGCTAACCACTCCGCTACCGCCTCCCCAAGGCGCGATTTGTGTATGTGTGAATTGAAGGAGCTGAGTACAATGCTGAGAGTAAGGAGATTGAGGTGGTTTGGGCACGTGAAGAGGAGAGAAGGTGGTGAGGCATTGGGGAGAGCTGTTAAGAGTAGAAATGCCAGGTGAGAGTAAGGCGATTGAGGTGGTTTGGGCACGTGAAGAGGAGAGCAGGTGGTGAGGCATTGGGGAGAGCTGTTGGAGTGGAAGTGCCAGGTGAGAGTAAGGAGATTGAGGTGGTTTGGGCACGTGGAGAGGAGAGAAGGTGGTGAGGCATTGGGGAGAGCTGTTGGCGTGGAAGTGCCAGGTGAGAGTAAGGAGATTGAGGTGGTTTGGGCACGTGGAGAGGAGAGAAGGTGGTGAGGCATTGGGGAGAGCTGTTGAAGTGGAAGTGCCAGGTGAGAGTAAGGAGATTCAGGTGGTTTGGACACGTGGAGGAGAGAAGGTGGTGAGGCATTGGGGAGAGCTGTTGGAGTGGAAGTGCCAGGTGAGAGTAAGGAGATTGAGGTGGTTTGGACACGTGGAGAGGAGAGAAGGGGGTGAGGCATTGGGGAGAGCTGTTGGCGTGGAAGTGCCAGGTCGCTGTCCACCGGGCAGGCCAAGGAAGACATGGAGGCAGTGTGTTGAAGAGGATCTGGCAGCATTGGGCATTGAAGAAGTTGAGGCAATGGATAGAGATAGTTGGAAGCGTATCATCGACCCTCTAACCTCATAAGATATCACGGGAAAATCTGACGTTAAACAGAAAGAACGAGGCGTAGGATTTGTCTCGGATCCCAGGTGTTTCAAGGGTAATGGTGGAGGCAAGGCAAGCTGAGTGGTGGGGAGCAGAGCTGAGCCCCCTGTATGGGTACCCAGGGCCAGGGAACCGTGCTGGAGTAGTGTGTGCAGTGCGGGAGGAAGGCTACCCAGACTCTGCACTTCCTTACTAATATGACGCTGCAAAGGATGAGGTTATGATTATGAGGGGAAGATACAGCCCTGGAAAAGAAGTGTAGAGGACAAGAGAAAGAGGAAACTAACACATACACACACACATACATAATAGTTTTGTAATAGAAGTATAGATGCCTGGAATGAACTGGATTTATAAGTGATACGGACAAGTGCATCAATATACAGGAGAACCTCGTTTAACCGGCATTTAAAACAACGGCAGCCTCAAAACAACGGCACTAATCGACCCAGGCTTTTTTTTTTTTTTTTTTTTTTTTTTTCACTAATAAAATCTGGAACTCTCTTCCTGTTTCTATTTTTCCACTTTCCTATGACTTACATCTTTTCAAAATAAGAGTAACAAGACACCTCCCGAACTAAATTGGCTCACCCCTTTTTTATTTTATTCTCTTACTGTCTTCTTTATAGGGACTGGCAACTAAGCGGGCTTTGTATTACCCATTTTTGTTGTGCCCTTGGCCGGTTCCTTGTGATGGGAAGAAAAAAAAAAAAAAAAAAGGGATTTTGGGCGATTCCATAAGAGTAACTCTCAAAACAACGGCAAAATGAGTTATCCGGCATGCGCTCCCCCCCGTGGGTGCCGGATAAACGAGGTTCTCCTGTATAAGGAAAAACTTGATAAACACAGATAGGATAAAATTATAGATGCCTGGAATGGATTGGATTTAGAAATGATAAGGACAAAAAGTGCATCAATATATAGTAAAACCTCTCATATTCGGACTAATTGGGCCAAGGAGTGGTCCGAGTAATGCAAGGATCCGAATAATGGGGGGATATGTTATAAAAAAAAAAAAAAAAAATCTAGGTGTATATAAATTATATAGCTAGGAAATTTCGACCCTTAAAAAAAGAAAAAAAGAAATAAAAAATTCTGGGTGTATATAAATTATATAGCTAGGAAATTTCGACCCCTAAAAAAAAAGAAAAAAGGGAGGAGGTCCGAATACGAGAGGTTTTACTGTATACGGAAAAACGTGATAAAACAGATATGGAGACAGGGCCACATAAGTATAGTCAGGCCCTGTATGCTAGAACCAGGTAAACACACACACACACAATAAACAAAGGTATGGTATATAAATGATTTATTTGCCACATTACAAAGTCATGAAGTAAATACTAATGTCCATATCTCAAGCATCAACAGTTTTAAGCTCATCTAATTTCCAAAGAAGTTTACATTAATCTTTCCACTCACACACGAGGGATGGGGCGGGGGAAGGCAGGGACACACAGCCCCTAGTCCCTGCCCTGCCCCTCCCTGCCCCTGCACCTCGCCCTGACTCCACGTAAACACTGAGTGCGTCCCTAGTCCCTACACAGCCTCGCATGGTGGTCATCACTTTGCATTACGGCTGACCAGAACAAACTTATGAATAGAACAAATTTGGAACTCAACAGTGTCTCGCTCACCACATAAACAAGGCGGAAACTCACATCTCAGAGGAAAGGAGGAAGATTAAACCATTGTACGCAGGAAGGAAGAGTCGAGATGCTGTTTGCCATCATGTATAAACGCAACATACAATGATACAAATACATCTAAGTGTATGTATGAATGTACTATAGCATCCTTTTTTAATAGCGTAAGTGACACCTGTAATGGCCAAACGCTAGTCTCTTCTTATTTGTGTAGAATGGCAGCAACATATTCCTGAGAAACAGAAATAAGAAGGAAAAAAAAGGTATTGTTTGATAGAATGCCTAACATTCAGCGCTTTCACCACACACCACCACAAGATAGCACTGTTCAGACCAGGACTGTGTGTGTTCAGTGTTTGGCTTCTATGACTGATGTAATTCCTGACATCCTACACACCACGTGACTTTTATGGCGACCAAAGCCACACGCAAAGTCATGAGCCCTAAACAAAAAAAAAGGAAGTCATGACCCTTAAAAAAAAGTCATACGCCCCTAAACAGAGAACCCTTAAAAAAAGTCATGACTCCTCAAAAAAAGTCATGCCCCTCAAAAAAAGTCATGACTCCTCAAAAAGGTCATGACTCCTCAAAAAAGTCATGACTCCTCAAAAAGGTCATGACTCCTCAAAAAGGTCATGACTCCTCAAAAAAAGGTCATGACTCCTCAAAAAAAGGTCATGACTCCTCAAAAAAAGGTCATGACACTTAAAAAGAAGAAGACGTAGAGAGTAAGAGACAAATCCGCTCTGCCACAGTGCTCGCCTCGCCCACCCTCTGTTTCAAAGCACCATCGGATGATTGGAAATAATATAATAAATGTGTGTATACGTATATATATATAAACTATTAAGTAAACTATAATATTATTTATGTACAAATGAGCTGTGAAGAAAACCATTACTTACATAAAAGAAGAAAAGGAATGGCACATAATAAGAGAGGAGGAGAAGAGAAGATAATAAGAAGACAATAAGAGAGAAGAGATAATACTATGATAATACATAATAAGAGGAGAATAAGAAGATAAGATAATAAGATAATAGAGGATAAGACATAATAAGAGGTGCAGGGAGAGGTGACAGGGTGTGTGGTGAAGCTGTGACCTGTTCTGTACACGTCACTGAGGCAACAACAACACCACAGGCATGAGACACAACACAACCCAACCGTGTGTTCTGCTAACGTAACACAACACCACTAACTCTTCTTCTGACCTAAACGCCTTACTGTAAAAAGATGAACAAAAACATTAGACAAATTGTTTCTATTGTAACTAACTGTTCCTGTGTTTGCTGAGTGGATGTTGCAATGCCTGCCTTGTTATTCATGATTTGCAGGGGAATGAATGAAGTAATCTTAGCCACTTGAGACCCAGAACGTAATTTCCATTGTAATTTGGGTACCATTAGACGATTTGTAGTGAATATAAGCAATATTTTATAGATATGACCTGTTTAGTATCCTTGTCCACTAACTAATTTGGTATATTTAGTGACTTCGTATTTTTATGGCTCGACAACAGACACATTTTTATAGCAAAGGAAAGATCTGGGCGTGAAGGAGTTAAGTGTTGGTGAATCACAAGACTGCCCAATGGGTGAGCTGAGTGTGAGTGATCAAAGAAATTCATCAAACGGCTCATTCTTACTTTACTTGCTTCAATTTAATCTCAAACAAACACAACTTTGCACTTCCATCAACGACTATGGATGTCATTAAATCCCTAACACAACACAGGTGATCGCGTAACAAAGAGACGGCTGACTTAAACTTAAAGGTTACATAACAAACATCACAGACTAAATTATAAAAGTCAAAGAGACGGGCTTATACAATTACAAAATATAAATTCTCAATATAAAATTCTGTACTGGAGCTGCAAATAAACGCTCATCGGCATCCTTGAGACACAAAACACCGAGCCACAGGCCAACACTCGTAGCAAAATTAGTGTAAGTGTGTGTGTGTGTGTGTGTGTGTGTGTGTGTGTGTTTGGAGTAGTGTGTGTGTGCGTGTGTTTCTTCAAAGTCCACCTGTTTGCTACGCTTGGCCGTGGCGGTGTGAGAGACAAGGTTCACCGACGAGGGAAAAACAACAAGTTATAATACACGTTTGTTTTGGTTTGTGAGTGTTCTGCCGTGCTATCACTTCTCTCGTTTTCTCCTTAATTCGTACTTTCTCTCCTCGTCAGAAATCTCCCCAAGCGCACTGCCTTCCTCCATCTCCCCCTCGATGCACATTCACTCGTCCACCAAATCACGAACTTCAGATCATTCAACTTCAACAAAACCTCTTAAGTCCTACAGGCTAGCTAAGAAAAAATAATAGTAGTATATGTACGTATGTATATATATATATTTATGTATAGATATCAACACCGTAATGAGACTGCTCGGGTAAATAACGCAGCATACACAGCAAAGGTTTGTCGGGGTGTGTGCAGCGCCACGCAGCACCTGGCTATGGCTTGTGTGGGTGGCTTGTGGGTGTGGTGTAAGATATGTCCCGAGGCTCCCCCTGAACCTCTACGTCAGCAAGTATTTACAGCCGAAGGGGGAAGGACGCTGCTAGGTGGGGTGTTAGCCTGGCCAGACCTAAGCAGTGCGAGGGACTCACGCAAGGGTGGTGTGTGTGGCGGGACTGGCCGGGCGTACAGAGAGTCACGCCGGCCCTTTAAGAATCCCGTCGGGTAGGTTCGGGCCGCAGTGCGTTAATGCCGCCCGCCTCGCCACTCCAGTGTCTGTGGCGGCGCGCTGTGTGGTCTCCGAGAGCTAAGAAATACGTAACGTTGTCGGAAAAACACAGACTCCCTAACATCCATTTCTCGATTTGCAATACAAAAAGCGACTGTGCAGGACATTTATTATCTAGACAAAAAGGTATAAGGTGTGTTCTGCTATGGGATGTTCTGTCTAATACATACCGTGCTGCTACCCTTCACACACACACACACGAAGGACAGCACACACACACACACACACACATGTACACACACACACATCCAGTAATAGTTAAGAGCAACCGGTAGTTGATCTTCACAAGCCGAGGAATGATTGGCCATTTAAATAATATAAAATGACATTCAGAAGTAGAGAGAGAGTAATGTTTCCTCTCTTCACTACATCACAAAGACAACCACCAACCAATCACTGTGAGAGCCGAGACACTAATAGCCCGGCGTGCTCTCTGGTCCACACCTCAATATTCTCATGTTTACTGACTGCATTTATTCTTTTAATCCCTCTACAGACCCACAGTAATGATAAGAGTTGAGTAATCCTACCTTCTACCCTCCCCTGTAAGTAATCCCTAGTGTAATTTGAATAGTAATCCTCTCAGCTACCTTCCTGTATCTTTCATCCATGCCTTTTATCCTTCTATAGAGCCATTATGATAATAAGAGTTGAGTAATCCTACCTTCTACCCTCCCCTGTAAGTAATCCCTAGTGTAATCTGAGTAGTAATCCTCTCAGCTACCTTCTGTACCTTTTATCCTTCTATAGAGCCATAATGATAATAAGAGTTGAGTAATCCTACCTTCTACCCTCCCCTATAAGTAATCCCTAGTGTAATCTGAATAGTAATCCTCTCAGCTACCTTCCTGTATCTTTCTCTCACTCCCTGTTGTCTATAAGCTAGTAAATCTAACCTCCTTTATACCTTGACCTACAAGCTACAGTGGCCATCCCTTACACTACTGTTAACTAAAGTGTGACGAGATGGAATTAATATCAAAACAGAAACTTTAAACGATGCTTCTAAGAAATGGTATGTATCTATTTCATTTTTTTTCTTTTTCTTTTTTTTTAAAGTTCTGGACTACCATTCACTGGACCAAAACCATACACGGCTAATATCTCGGGGGGGAAAACAGGAGGGAGAGTGGGTACAAATTGACTAACTATCTTTTTTTTATAGGTTTTCTGACACTTTTATATAGACGTTTCTTTTCATGGCTCCACTTTTACATCAGGACATTAATTTAAGCGTATCAGAAAAAAAGACACGAAAAAACACCTAATTCTGCCTCGTGTCTTGTGTATTTCCTTCTTTATCTCAGCCTTTTAACTCCCCTTCAGAACATCAACACCCATAAATATATTACACAGATCCCAGTGGTCTAGAAAGGCCCGACACAACACCTACAGAGAGACTATTCCCTAATTCCCGGTCCAAATATCAATAAATCATCATTTTCACCACCGCCGCCACTACCACCTGCCTGCCTTGCCCGTGTGGTTGCCTCCTGGTGTGGCGGAGACAGTATCAGACAACCAGCTCTTCCCACACAACTAATGAAACTAGACCCAAATTTTCCGAGTAATTAACAAGACAATATTTTCATCAATTTCCATACCAATCTAACCTTTCATGCGTTTATTCCTGCCCTCTTGTTTTCCCTTCTGTTTAAAATCCACACACAACTAATGAAACAAGACACAAGTTTTCTGAGTAACTAACAAGGCTATTTTTTACACCTTTCCATACCGCTCTAACCTTTCATGCGTTTAATCCTGCCCTCGTTTTTCCTACTGTGTCTTTCCTTCTGTTTCAAATACACACAAGTAACCATTAGAACAAGACCCAAATTTCATGAGTAACTAACAAGGCTATTTTTTCATTAATTTCCATACCAATCTAAGCTTTCATGTGTTGATTCCTGCACTCAGTTTTTTCCTTCTCTTTAAAATCCACACAAAAATAACTATAAACAAAAGACCCAAATTTTCAGAGTAACAAACAAGGCTATTTCATCTACTTCCATACTGATTTAACCTTCCATGTGTTCACTCTCTCTCTAGTGTTTCCTGTTACCTTCTCTACTGTTTCAAATACACACAAGTAACCATTAGAACAAGACTCAAATTTTCAGAGTACGGTAACTAACAAGGCTATTTTTTCATTAATTTCCATACCAATCTAACCTTCCATGTGTTCACTCCCTCTCTAGTGTTTCCTGTTACCTTCTCTTCTGTTTCAAATACACACACGTAACCATTAGAACAAGACCCAAATTTTCAGAGTAACTAACAAGGCTATTTTTTCATTAATTTCCATACCAATCTAACCTTTCATGCATTCACTCCCTCTGTTTTTCCTACTGTTTCCCTTGGTGGATCCGTCGCCTGTTGTCGTGGTGGGTGTTGGGGGATTAGCGGCCGCCGGATTTGGAGTGTGAGATGAGCCACTGGAGGGTGATGTCTATGTTGTCCTTCTCCTTGCAGGATATGGAGTAACAGCAAATCTCACGGTCCTGGATGGCTGACAAGTTCCTGTGGAGGTGTGGCTTGTTAGTCTAAGGTGCATTGTCTAGTTTAGGAGATATTGGTTGGTTAGTCTTGTAAATCTTAGAGACAGACATTTCTAGGAGAGAGAGAGAGAGAGAGAGAGAGAGAGAGAGAGAGAGAGAGAGAGAGAGAGAGAGAGAGAGTTTGTAATATCCAATTCCTGTACCTTCTATTATTGTATGCTGAGAACATGACAAGCAAAAATATCAAAGACAATAAATGGAGATAATACACTCATCATCTCTCCACTTTCTATCTCAATGTTTCCACTCCACCTTTGGGGAGGCGGTGGCAGAGTGGTTGGCGTCACCGAGTGGCATTCTCGAAGACCCGAGTTCAATCCCGAGCGAGACCCATAAATCCACTTAAAACCTTTCTGCACCGTCAAGTGGCCTAAGAACACCCACATGCACATGCCCTGCCCATTAACTCTACCTTCGATTGCGAGTGCATCGGAGGACACAGGGGGGCGGCATGAGCCTCTAATTACAGGCGTCACTATAACAATCCTGCCTGCGCCACCACGGGCGAGGGCAAACCATCACAGCCCTCAAGTGAACATCCAGGGCCTGCCATCACAGCCCTCAAGTGAACCTCCAGGGCCTACCATCACAGCCCTCAAGTGAACCTCCAGGGCCTACCATCACAGCCCTCAAGTGAACCTCCAGGGCCTGCCATCACAGCCCTCAAGTGAACCTCCAAGGCCTACCATCACAGCCCTCAAGTGAACCTCCAGGGCCTACCATCACAGCCCTCAAGTGAACCTCCAGGGCCAACCATCACAGCCCTCAAGTGAACCTCCAGGGCATGCCATCACAGCCCTCAAGTGAACCTCCAGGGCCAACCATCACAGCCCTCAAGTGAACCTCCAGGGCCTACCATCACAGCCCTCAAGTGAACCTCCAAGGCCTGCCATCACAGCCCTCAAGTGAACCTCCAGGGCCTGCCATCACAGCCCTCAAGTGAACCTCCAGGGCCTGCCATCACAGCCCTCAAGTGAACCTCCAGGGCCTACCATCCCACCCTTGGTGGCCACTGCCTACACGCGCTATAGGCATAGATGTATGTATCTATCACTTCCACATAGCCTACCACACTCCACCACACCCACTCCATCCTTCCTCCATCTTCCTAATCATCAATGCATCCTTATTCTTCCACATACATCAATAACAAACAAGATATACACACAGAAACATGGGCATATCTACCCTACACCAGGCACTGCCAAACATTGGCCATTCATATACTAAGCCTTGGCTAACCATTCAACAGTTCTTAGTATGGTCTTATTACCACTGATGGTCTGTTCCTACAAACTCTCTCGATGGATTCGCTGAAGGCAGAGGAGTCAGTATTCATACCTGGCTATACATACAGTGCACCTCTTCCTGCCTTTATCCATCTCTCACTCTTCATCACAATCTCATACTTTAACATAAGAACATAAGGAAGCTACAGGAGGCCGGGAGACCTACACGTGTTAGTTCCTGTTTTTTTTACATTTGTGCCTATAGCGCTGTAGGCAGTGACTTCTAAGGCTCGGATAGTAGGCCTCGTAGTTTCACTTGAGGGCTGTGATGGTTGGCCCTCGCCCGTGGTGGCGCAGGCAGGATTGTTACAGTAACGCCTGTGATTAGAGGCTCATGCCGCCCCCCTGTGTTCCTCCGATGCACTCGCAATCCAAGGTACAGTTAATGGACAGGGCATGTGGTGTTCTTAGGCCACTCGACGGTGCAGAAATATTTTGGTTCTCATCGGGGATCGTACTCGGGTCACCGAGAACTCTGAGACACTTAACCACTCTGCTACCGCCTCCCCAAAACCTACTTAGTGTTACACTGCCTACATCCAGCTATCACAGTGTCTTCAAAACAAGGCGGCGGACGGAGCAATTACCGGTCTACTCGCAAACTTGCGCCGCCTACTTTCAATACATTTCAGAGAAATGCAGACTAGGTTTCTTTTATGAAAGAAATCACTAGGAAAATGGCCCATAAATATTGTATGAAAGGAGTGAATTTGACCCTGAATAACAGCCAGAATGCATATTTTAACACCTTCAAAGCCGTGGGCTTCCGGGGGCCTAGACCCCCGCACCCCTGGCCTATCAAGCAGTGCCTCGCTTCGCTCGGCTTTCAATCAATCTCCACCTCCTACTTTCTTCATTCCAACTCCTTCTTTAAAAGAAAATTAAAACACTGTATCATCATCAATTGTGGGCATACGTTCTCCCTTTCCCTTTCCAGATAGGGACAACCAGCCCCCTTTTCCAGTCAGGAGGATTATTACCTGATTGCCACACGGCAGTCAGGACAGCATGCAGCCCGCGGATCATGGCCTCACCCCCAGCTTTGAGGAGCTCCTCACCGATATTACAAACCCGGCTGCCTTTCCACCCCTCAACTTTGCTACAATGCTACAGCCTCTCTGACTTCGTCAAGAGAGGGTGCGGCTTCGTCCATGGGAGGATCGGCATCCACTGCCTGTAACCCAGTGGTGTGAAGCTGCTCAGTTGGAGGGTCCACCGTGAACAACTGCCCAAAGTACTCAGCCCAACAGTCATCTGCCCATCCATGTCCGACACGAGGCGCCCATCTGCTGCTCGAATAGCACTCGCAAAAGATGGAAACTTGGAACGGAGCTTCTTCAGGGCTCGGTAGGCGGGTCGGAGGTCATTAGCTTTTAAATGGCCCTCGACATCCTCAGCGAGACTCCTGACATACTTCTCCTCATCTCTCCCCAGGAGGGTTCTAGTTTCACCTTTCATCCCCATCCATAAAATTGTCTAGCCTCCTTTTAAAATTCCCTATTGACTCTGCAGTAACTACCTGATGACTGAGTCCATTCCAATCGTCTACTACCCTATTAGTGAAGCTATTTCTCTCCATTCAATGTTTAAATCTACACTTTTTTATCTTCTAACTAACAACCCCCCAACACCATCCCCTCCAAACACTAAACTACCCCCTAACACCATCCCCTCCAAACACTAAACTACCCCCTAACACCATCCCCTCCAAACACTAAACAACCCCCTAACACCATCCCCTCCAAACACTAAACTACCCCCCTAACACCATCCCCTCCAAACACTAAACTACCCCCCTAACACCATCCCCTCCAAACACTAAACAACCCCACAACTAACTACCACCATCCCCACAACTAACAACCACCATCCCCTCAAGACACTTAACAACCACCATCCCCTCAAAACTCACAACAACCTCACACTTAACCCCCCCTAACACCCTCCCGGGCCCTGGGTCACGGTACTCACATCCTCTCAATGAGTCCCTTCTCGTCCAGTGCGTTGGGCAGGTCCCGCTTGTTGCCCAGCACCAGCACGGGGATGCCCGCCAGCTGGGGCTTGTCCAGCAGGTTGTGCAGCTCGTTGCGCGACGCCTCTATCTTCTCAGGGTCCGCCGCGTCCACCATGTACCTGGGGGGGGAGGAAGGGGAGTGTTGGGTGAGTCTGTGGTTTGTTTTTTGTGCTGTCTTGATGTTCTTTGCATATCTTTTGTGTTTGAAAATGAACTTTTCTCTGTCTGTCAGTCTCTCTCTCTGTGTCTCTGTCTGTCAGTCTCTCTCTCTGTGTGTCTCTCTCTCTCTGTGTCTTGTGTCTGTCTTGCTGTGTCTCTGTGTCGTCTCTCTCTCTGTGGTCTGTCTTCTGTTCTCTGTCTGTCGTCTCTTTCTGTGTCTCTTCTTCTTTTCTCTCTCTGCTGGTGTTCTTTGTTAGTGTTTCTGTTCTTTTTGTTCTGTTATCAGTCTTTTTTCTCTGTGTGTTGTCTCTCTGTGTCGTTGCTGTCAGTCCCTGCTCGTGCTGTGCTGCTTGTGTCAGTTCTTCTCTCTCTCTGCTTGGGTGTATCTTTTGTTAGTTATTCTCTGGTTTCTTCTTGTGTGTTGTATGCTGTTTTTGTTGTATTTGTCTGTGCTGTCTGCTGCTTTGTTATGAATAATGATAATAAATGTAGTGTGTGTGTATGATGTTTTGTAGTTGTGTGTTATGTATGTGTAGTATCGTAGTGTGATGCTGGTGCTTCGTCTCAGTCTGTCTCTCTGTTTGTCTGTGATTCTTTTTAGCTAATAATTGATTAATAATTAGATAATATATCTAAATGGATTAATATGCATTTCTCACTGATTCTATTTCTTAAAACAAATTGAATATGTGATATATCTGATGAAAATTCAACACAGACAAAATTTTAGATCAATGAAAACATTTGAGTATATGAAATGAATAAAAACTTCTTGATCTAAGTAGAATGAAAACCTGTTGTAATCTTATAAACTAGTTAAACGGCAATTGGCATGAAGGTTCTAGGTGGTCAGTAATGACTATAGTCCTCTCTTTAGCTCTCTCTTAAGAACCAAAATTGAAATTAGGCATATTGAGAAAATTGCGACAGGGAAAAATTTTTGAGAATGAAAGAGGTAGGAAAGAAATGGGGGAAAAAACCATTACTTGAGTAACTAAAATAAGGAAAAGAAAACATTGACTCATATATCAAAAAAGACAAACCCAGGCAATGACAATGAAGCACAGTAAGGGTGGCAGGAACACAAATATAGTCTCTCATTTTAGAAAACATAAACACAGGGAAAGAAAATAGAGCATGGCAAGGAAGGGAAGGGATGGGAGGAAGGGGGAAGACATAACCGGGAAGGAAGGGGAGGGAAGGGAGGAAGGGAGAAGGCATAACCGGGAAGGAAGGGAAGGGAAGGGAGGAAGGGAGAAGGCATAACCGGGAAGGGAAGGGAAGGGAAGGAAGGGAAGGGAGAAGGCGTAACCGGGAAGGGAAGGGAAGGGGCAAGATCCAAACACTCACACTATGGCGTTGACCCCCCGGCAGTAGCGTTCCCACATGGACCTGAAGCGAGGCTGGCCGCCGATGTCCCAGACCTTGATGGTGACGTTGCCCTTGGTGATCTTACGCATGTTGAACCCCACCGTGGGGATCATGTCCTCGCTGAACTGCCCAGACTGTAGGGAGAAGGGGGTGGTGGTTAGTGGTGGTGGTGAGGGTGGTGATAAGTGGTGGTGGTGGTGATTAGTGGTGGTGGTGGTAGTGATTGGTGGTGGTGGTGGTGATTGGTGGTGGTGGTGGTGGTGGTGATTAGTGGTGGTGGTGGTAGTGATTGGTGGTGATGATCAGAATGGTGGTGGTGACAATTATGATAAGAATGATGATGATGGTGGTAAGGTAAAGGTAAAGATGGGGGCATAGGCTAAGCTGCGCGTGGCCTCGGTGCTCATCTCCGTGGCATTAGCCTTTGAGCCTGTGGTGGGTGAGGACCCGTTACCCCGGGACACAGGGCTAGTGTGACATCCGGGTTACCACAGTTACCTTCCCCAGGTTTCCCCAGGTACCCATTTATCATCCCCGAAAGGAAGGATGAACAGCTGTTTGGGCTGGCCGCCGACTGCCCTGGCCTGGATTCGAACCAGGGCCCGCAGATTCATAGTTAGGTGCACTAGCCACTACACCACGGCGGCGACACATGATAAGAGTGGTGGTGGTGGTGGTGGTGGTGGTGGTGGTGGTGGTGGTGGTAGTTACGAGCAAACGCAAAGCACTCGGATTTTTCCGGGTTAAGCGGCCGACCCGATCCGACCCGGCCGACCATCACGCTTTTCAGGAGCTTATATCTTTGAAATCCTGCTTCCGATTGACAAGCAGTCTTGGCTATCTGATGCCCCATTCAATCCCTACAGTTTCAGCGTAAAAAGGCAAAGGTAAATGCAGTTTAGATGACAGCAGACAAATTTCCTTGCTATCGAGAGTCCGGGTGACTCTCCCGCCGCACGCCGCACCCGAAACCCGCCGCACAGGCCCACGTGTGGGGTTTCTACGGGCTCACTCGTCCTTCGGCGATTAAGGCGTCTTACTGGTATATGGTAGTGGTATGAAGGAGTCAAAAAACACAATGACAAGTATCTGCATTTAACAGCAAAAATTATGATGATACTACTAATAATAATGAAGAAAATAATAATAATAATAATAATAAGAGCAACAAAAACACCTTACCGATCTCAGCATTTCAATACAAGCTCACAAAATCACAACAACAACAATAAAACTGAAACCAATAGTCACTAAAACGTTGTTATTCTGGAAAGCATTAAAACAAGCCATTACGAGCCTTATCTCAAGACATAACAAGGTAACTACATAACTACAGCACCTGACACACTCTACATGTCACTTATGCCATCAATCTCCTCAAGGGTTTGTCTTTATAACACATTACTCATAGCTAAAAGGTTGTACTATATGGATCTTGATCTAACCATAAGTAATTTTTTTTGTATTTAACCCCTTCACGCCCAGATCTTTCCTTTGCTATAAAAAATTGTCTGTTGTTAGCCATAAAATTACAAAAAGTAACTGAATATACCAAATTAGTTAGTGGACAAGGATACTAAACAGGTCATATCTATTAAATATTGCTTATATTCACTAAGAAGCGTCAAATGGTAGCCAAAATATAATGGCAATTACGTTCTGGGCCTCAAGGGGTTAAGATCCACTGCTCAAATTTTGGTCACTTTTTAGGCCTAGACAGCACACAAGATGACACCCTAATATACATACTACATAGAAAGAAGAAGAAGAGGAAATGAACTTAGGTTATAATAAAATAAAGACAATATATGTGATACGTGATAAATGATAACCGCCAGACTCCTACAGTCTATTTTTTTTAACAAGGTGAAAAATCTTGACCCCTTGCTGCTTACTGACTGATATTTGATGCCAGGAGAAGGGAATACTACGGTTCTCCTAATTTCAGCTGTATTTTATCATAGTTAACCATATTATCAGGTAAACATAGGCATTATTTTAAGCATGAGACCTTAGGATAGATATGAATTTTGGCCTTGTTAAAAAAAATAGACTATAGCTACCTAAGGGCGGCGTCACACTAGCACTTTTTCCGTCTAGTTAGACGATCTCCGTTGGTTTTTTCTCGCTCTGACTAGTTAGTCCGTCTGAATCAGTCCGTCTGAGTCAGTCGATCGTGATCGTCTTGATATGGAAAGTTGAAGTCAACTTTCTTAGTCAAATAAAAATCCATAGTGATTACTTTAAAGATATTCGATAAAAATCAGTAATTTTTTGCAAATTATAATTCAATACATTTGAAAGTATTAAAAATATTCACGTGACTATTGTACATGTAGATACATTTAAAAGCCGGTTCTATATAACAGCCAACAGTCTCTCGCATGACTCGACTGTTCTTCTTCTTCTTCTTCTTGTGACCTTTTCTGCTTATTATCGCTTTGTAGGTCGTCTGTCAAGCTCGTTGTGTTTCTTTTTCAAGACGCACTCAAAATTTGTTTCTCACTCTTCAAGACTTCAACTTAAGATTATAGACGCAATGCTGTGGACACGTAGGTAGCTCAGAAGAATTTCTCGTTGAATGCATACGCGTGGCCACCCTCTAGCTTGTCTCTGGGACCACAGAGACTTGTACACCAAGAAGGCCTTGATATTCTAGGTGTTATCTAGGTCGATATTAGGTCTACCACTGATAAATAATACACATAATTAAGTGTATACCAGCAATAGCTTGCCCTGGCGTCGGAGCCTTGTTTGTTTACATGCAACAGGTGACTGGTAGTGCAGGTGAACGATTGTGTGTGTGTGACGGCTTGCAGTCAGAAAATTGTTAGTTATGAGAAAGTTGCAGAAAAAACTAGACGGAAAAAGTGCTAGTGTGACGCCGCCTTACTACTACGGCGTAAGATAATAATTAGAAGACTATTTTCACATTTTTTTCTAACAGCTTAGATATTTTTCAAAACAAATAATAATAATAATAATAATAATAAAAGCATCTATCAAGTTAAATCAGCCGAGTATTAATGTGGCGTGTAGTGATGGTTGTGTTAGGTTATGGGCCCTATCACCCTGCCTCTCACCTAATCAGAGTGTGTGTTTACTTAATTGTGATAGATGTACCGGGGAATGAGTGACCTATATTGGTGAAGACCCGTCCGTATCTTATATGGTCCATCTTAACTTTTGTGTGTGTGTGTGTGTGTGTAGTTACCTAGTTGTGATATACAGGGAATGAGTAACACTGGTGGGGTCCCGTCTCCTTGTCTCAACTGGGGGGAATGAGTAACACTGGTGGGGTCCCGTCTCCTTGTCTCAACTGGGCAATCTTATCATTAAAAACATGATTACTTCTGGCATCTGTAATTTCATCTATAAGTTCAGTGTGTGTGTGTGTGTGTGTGTGTGTGTGTATGCTCTTTGAAAACTTGTATACATATGCCTTTATCATAAGACATAAGAAAATAAGGAAGCTACATTACTAATTTGCCCTTATTTATCATATTCTCTATAGCCTAGTTAATATTTGTACCTCGTCTGTTCTCATTAGTACAAGTATATTCTGGCTTCACAGGTCAATCTTTATCCTGTACTGCACTTGTAAAATTGAATGTCCTTTTATTTTCTCTTTATCACGTTCTCTCCTGACCAGCCTGGATTGATTCCTTTATTTTCTCCCCTGAGGCTGTTCATATTTCCATCCTCTACTCTTCCATGTGGACTTTTAATTCATTCACTTTCCTGGCATCAATTCCTTCAATAAAAACCTACCCTGCCAGTGTCCACATTCTACCTAATCTTACTACAGCTAAGTATTAATTATCCGACCTTGGGGGGACCGAAGGTAGGTCGGATAATTGGAATAGTCGGATGTTCAGATATCACAGTAACCATAAACGTAAGGACAAAATGGTGTAGAACATAAAAGATGCAGCTCTTGAAGGCCGATCCGGTGGTATACGCGAAAGTAAAATTCGTGCATAAATAAAGCCACAAATCAATATTTAAAAAAAAAAAAAAAAAAGTAAAATAAATGGCCAAAACAAGACACAATGTGGTGGTGAAAAAAGTCGGTTGTTTGGACAAGTCGGATGTTTGGAGGTCGGATGTTGGGAATTTGGCTGTATGTCAATAAACTAATGAAGTAAAATAGAGTAAGTAAAGTAGGTAAAGTAAATAAAGTCGATGATAGAGTAGCCAAGAATGTGTGAGAGGATAACCTACACATTTCATATATTTTTTCCATATTGATGACATTTGGTAGAGAAAATCCACCTGTTTAGTTTACCTGTGTGAGATGGAATATACTCAAGCCAGGGAGCAAACCTTTCTACACCTGTGGCTATGTATCATCATCATCATCATTCCCATAATGTCTTATGAGGTTAGATGGTCGATGATATGCTTCCAATTCTATTGTTCAACATTTACAGTAAACACTCTCTACTTCAAACTAATTGGGGGGAGACCTGGGTCACATTAGCTGAAAGTCTGAATTATCCGATGGTTACCTCTAGCCCCTCCACACAATAAGAACTCACTAAAACATGCTAAAACAGCAGATTGTATTACTTGTACTCACTAAAACATGGCTAATACTAGAGTCCTGAAATGCAGTACTACTACTGTACACAGAGCACTCAGGCGTCACTGATAGCGTCTTCAGGCAAAGGCTGCGTTAAGTAATGCAACGCGCACAGGTGCACACGGAGGCGCACGGTGACGTGGGCATACAGCAGGCCCAGTGCAAGCTACCCCCACACTGCAGCCCGGGGATGGCTATTGAGTTGCCAGCTGGCGCCACAATAAGGCTATGTATACAAAGGGCAAAGAAAGACTCTCCTCTTCTTGCCTCCTTAATATTTCATTTCCTGCTGCTATAACTTCTGCTGCATCAAATACAGGGTCATCAGCAAGTTATTCTGCAACAATAAAAATAGCCACAGAGATAAATTTCGGCAGCTGCTATCTTGGCAGCAATGTGTATTGTGAAGCGTTCAGTATTGTTCAGTAGGGAGAGTGGGAGGGGGGGGGGTGACCGCTACTCAATGCAACAGTGGTGTCACTCTGGGGATTTGTAAGGTAAGGTCTCAGTGCTTGAGGTGCTTAATGTTTTGGAGGCGAGGTGGAGGCTGGCTGACGAAGTGGATGGCACAGAGGAGGTGGAAGATGCTGCAGAAAACTCCGACAATTCAAACTGTTCGGATTATGGAAAGTTGTTGAAAAATTTGAACTGCGCCTGAAACAGGCCAAATTATCCAAAGCTTGAATTATACGTGTTCGAATTAGAGAAGGTTTACTGTAAATGTGCGGCATGAGTCTTACGCCCCGGATGCTCTTCTTGGCGGGCAACCCAGTTTTTGGCTGAGGGCCTAGGTGGATTGCCTACCATGGCTAACGAGCCCCACCTGCCCGGGTCCTGTGGGTATGTCACAGGTAACTATAGAAGAGTGACACCATTACACCTGTTCACTAATACAGGTGAGGACATTACCATCCTTACACCTGTTCACTAATACAGGTGAGGACATTACCATCCTTACACCTGTTCACTAATACAGGTGAGGACATTACCATCCTTACACCTGTTCACTAATACAGGTGAGGACATTACCATCCTTACACCTGTTCACTAATACAGGTGAGGACATTACCATTCACACTTCTTGCTGCGTCAATACACTCATGAAAACAAAGGATCATATAACAGCAGGAGCGAGGATGAAAATGTGTTCATGAATCAATACAAAGGGAAGCCAGACAACAAACTTTAACCTTGACTCTGATATCGGATTCAGCGTATTATCATTCAGTAAAGAAACAATTTTTTAAAATCTACTTTTCCTGTAGTATGAAATAGTTTGAGAGATAAACAGCATACAAAAATATAAGTTAAGCTTGAAATATTATAAAAAGTTTAGTGCTACAGGTTGAAATTCCCAAACTCGGCAACCTCGGGACCAGCGCCGAGCCGAGTAATGGAATTTTCCGACTTTTAGAACGTAGATATATTAAGGGAAAAAAAAGCCATCAAACTTCTTCAAAAGGTCAATTTTCTCAGAAATAGTTAACACATTGTTCTTCCTTTTCTTTTCACTTCCACCAGTAGGTGTTCCTGGACGTTTGGGAGCCATAATACAATAACAGACCTGTAGAAGTACACAAAATAACAGTGTACACAACTCTACAGTCACAACACCACTGAACAATAACAACAAACAAATCGGCGGGAGAAACCAAGCGGCCTAATGTGGTGGCACCCAGCGGCCGACCCGGCAACTACGCGCCGGGTTTTGGAAAATCCGGAACCATAGCTGAGTTTTGGGTGTTGCCGAGTCTTGGGATGCCGAGTTTGGGAACTTCAACCTGTACCATCAATAACACTACAGTCACCCCTGCACTGATGCCGCCACACAAATGTTACAGGCGAATATTACAAATTTCAGCATCACTACAGCCTTGTATGTGCCACTGAAGACAGGTACATAATATAAACTACTGTGCATGCCTCTTCAGTGGCACATACAAGTCTGCAGTGATGCTAACATTCGTAATATATGGTGCCTGGCGACATTAGTGCAGTGGTGACTATAGTGTTATTGACGGTAGATAACTGTAAATGCATTATCATCTTTTACTATGTCATTTCTAAGGGGGAGAGGGAAAGGGGGGATCAAATTAAATGTTCACTTTTTTTTTACCTCATAAGGGAGTGGCTGAGGGCAGAAAAAATGAAAGCAACGAAACCCCCAGCATCTATCAGTCCCTAACCTAACCTCACCTAACTGACAGTGACAGACTGGATCCAGGGTGTGTGGGGGACCAGTGAGGTTTATGTGGTAGTGTTAGATCACAACTGGATATAGATTAGGATGGAACAACAAACAGAGGAGAAAGAGCAGAAAGAGAACAGAAGAGGACAACAAAGCAGGAAGGTTAGGGTTAAGAACAAATGTACGGTCGCTGGAATATCTGTTTATACCCCAAAAAGATATTTCAGATGAGCATGAATTTCAAATGAATAATGTTCAAAGTTTTCCTGGAGTAATAAGAGTAATCAATATTTTCTAAGCTTACCAATTAGAAACAAGGGATAGAGTATGTGTGTTGAAAGTAGTTAACTAGTATATATCATAAATTAAATTATAAATTACGATAATGATGAGTAAAAGTAAAATAATAATAATAATGATGTAATGATAAGGTAAAAGGTAAAGATCTTAGCATACGCTAAGCTGCGCGTGGCATGCGGTGCTCATCTCCGTGGCATTAGCCCTTAGAGCCTGTGGTGGGTGAGAACCCGTTACCCCGGGACACAGGCCTAGTGTGACTCCCGGGTTACCACAGTTACCTTCCCCAGGTTACCCGGGTACCCATTTATCAACCCCGAAAGGAAGTAAGAACAGCTGGGTAGGCTGGTCACCGACTTGCCCTGGCCCGGGATCGAACCAGGGCCCACAGATTCGTAGCCAGGCACGCTAGCCACTGCACCACGGAGGCGACAAATATGTAATGATTAGTAGTGGTAAATAGATGATAAGTGTTAAAAAAATGTGAGTAATGATAATAATGTAAAGACCAGTTTTAATAATAGAAAATAGTAAGTCGTACTAATGATGGTAATGTGTAAAAAATATATGATGAATGACAAAAAAACGAAAAAAAACCAGGAAAGAGACAAGTGAATAAAACTGTAATACTATAAGAACACAAAAGTGATGGTGAAACTGCAGCTTAATACAATACTCCCTTTATACCAATACCTGTCTGACTTAAATGATTCCCGCTAGTTCACTAACCTAACCTGTACATTGGTTATGTAACCTAACCTAACCTAACTACGGGGGCACTGCCCCCCAGACCCCCCTTATGTTGTTATTAATTTCCGACGGCTGTTGTAGGGGTTAGAAATACTAGATCACATGAAGATCTGCCACCCCAGTTTTAGCCATATGTTGACAATTTGACATATGACCGAGGTATCCGGTCATTTCGCCCACATGCCATTTCGCCACACCATGGAGTCATTTCGCCCACACTATGGAGTCATTTCGCCCACACTATGAAGTCATTTCGCCCACACTATGGAGTCCTTTGTAACAAGGTTACTGGTGGTTCATTTACCTCTCACTTGTTTACCGCGCGTTTCAATTGGGAGTTCGTTGTTCATTTACTTATGTTTTGTAATTGGTCACGGCCATAAAATTCCATCAGTTCCTGGCAAGATGGCAGATTGCTCAAATGAGTTTATTCAGTGCCTTGTTCCTGTACGGGCAAGGCAAGATCCTGCAGTGTGACAGGTGTGGCGTGGTAGGTGGCAGCACAGTTTTAATTCTATATTTATATTCAGCACATGAATGTAATAAACTTACATATAACTTTTATTTTCGAATTCTTTCTTTACCACTCGCTAAAAGCCCCACCAAGCCCTCTACTGCTGCTCCGCCCTGGTGGTGGCCTCTCGAACTACACACCACTTATACATGGTAAATAAATACCCCAACAATATATAGCTCAGTGGACGTGACATGGAACGTGTGGGCGAATTGACTTTAGAGTGGGCGAATTGACTATTACATGTGGGCGAATTGACTCTTACATGTGGGCGAAAAGTCTTGTGGGCGAATTGACGTGTGGGCGAAATGACCGTAAACCATGACCAATACTCTCCTGACCTAACTGGGGAGACCCCCCCCCCCCACTAGTTCACTAACCTAACCTGGACAGTGGTTACGTAACTTAACCTGGACAGTGGTTACGTAACTTAACCTGGACAGTGGTTACGTAACTTAACCTGGACAGTGGTTACGTAACTTAACCTGGACAGTAGTTACGTAACTTAACCTGGACAATGGTTACGTAACCTAACTTAACAGGGCTATTAAACTACTCACCCACATGAAAATCAGCGCGGATCTTCATGTGATCCAAAATGCTGCAAATGGTCACACCTACAAGTTGAGGATGGTTATAACTACGTGCCTTGTAATGCATTAAACTGCAGTAGTACTGAAATGACACACGTAAATCAATGGTGATAGAAAACAGTCAGTAATGTTACTAGGTAAGACAAGGGTATAAGTGCAGGTACAACCAATACACTATCAGGGGTTTTAAGGATCCTGAACGTTTCGTTCCCACCATAAGGAGTAGTGCTAACCCCTACAACAGCCGTCAGAAATGAAAATTAACACAAGGAGGGTCTGAGGCCTCAGTTATGTCAGGAGAGTATTGGTGAATGGGGAATATTGGTTGAAGCTGCATAATTTACCGACAAGTGATACTATTGGATAAGAGTTAATAAACTAAGTAACCATAATGATAAATAATGTAAAAACAGGAATAAAGAAATAGTACATAGCACACATATACTAATACACGGCAAGATGTCACCCGTCATCACAGCACAATGCAGGCAGCGATAACAGAAGGATACACAAACAAACAACGATAATAACAACACACAAATCATGAGAAATCTATATCTGCAGGGCGCTAACACAAAATTATCCCCACAAAAATAAACCTAACAAAACCCACCTCAATAACCCCCCTGAGCCACACCTGCACACCCGCCACTAACCACCACCCAGGCACCACCACCACAACACCACTCAGTACTCACCGCGATGACATTGACAAAGGTAGTCTTGCCGGAGTACTGCAAGCCCACCAGCGTGAGTTCCATCTCCTCCTTCCAGAACAGACTCTTGAACCAGTCTAATATCCTGTTGATTAGCGCCAGCATTGCCCCGGACTCTTATTTACGCGGCTATATGGGTAAAATGAGCAGCCTCTTCGACAGTTCTGCTCCCCTTCGGCCACCCAAACAGCTATAGACGAGACAAGGTGCAGTATAGACGCCGCCATCCCTCCCTGACACAGAATCCGATAAAATAAAACAAAATACCATCAACTACGTCCATAAATTTACATTTCGAGTATCTTGTCATCTGATTTTTAACGTTTTGGATTATCTGTATAGCCTTTATTTATATTTTTGGTGTTTTTAATAGGTTTGTGGTCATTTAATTCCCATGACATGATTCGTACATGTTGAAAACCATGGGATTGTGCGGTCACGGCGCCTGGTTTGTGCATACAGGCGTTGTGGTTACCTTACATTACATTCACGTGACTCTGTATCATGCAGGAAATTCGATAAAATATAATTGCCTGGTGAGTAATAATGGCGATATAATGTGTACTTTGATGCCTTCTATTAGCAGGCAGACACAAAATTAAACTAGTCTACCTTGATTCAAAAACGTAACTTGCAAATTATTTGTCTGCCTGGAAATGCAAGTACGACATACAAGAACAAAGCTTATGAGTACAAATTAAAGCTTTTACATCAACAAGTCAATTACTATAAGTGTACATGTTACGTAAACAGGATACAAACAATTAAATATCCTTGCTTTAAGTAAACAGTCTGATATATCTATGTCTATTTGGAAATGCACTAAAGAATAACTATAGATAAGATAAACTATATATATCGCACTTAACAAAACTGAAATTGTTAACTTTAAAAAGAAACAACAACGGTAGATCGAATGAACTTAAGGAAGAGTCCGCCGTGAAAATATGAAGAAAAAAAATTTCAATACGAATTTGAGTTATATGGTCTATGCCCCTATGGCAACACCCTATCCTTTGGCTTTCGAATGGTGGAAATTTTTTCAGTCGGATATAAATTTTAATGTCCATAGCGAGGGGATTTAAATGGCTTTTAAACTTTCAAAACTTGTAAAAAAAAAAAAAAAAAAAAAATTTTTTTTTTGGATAATTTTTCCATATATCAAAACTAAGCTTAAAAATAAACAAAACAAAAAACCAGCAATCTTCAGGGTGAAGTTTGTTACCCCGGTAACAATTCTGGAACACAATTTTGGATATGAAAAGTGCAACCTGTTCACAAAATTTTTGGGAACAAATGTATACATCCAAAAAGGACTAGAAAAGAGAGAAAAGAGAAGAATTACACCGAAGAAGACAATAAACAAGAAGAGGAAGACAGACAAAGGAATTCCAACTGAAAGCTATGCACCTGGTGAATTTTGATCGAACCTTGCAACAATGAGGGGCGTGGCGCGCCCTGACACCCTCGCCTTTGAGCGATTAATTAATACCTTTATAAGGGGGGACAAGGTGCCAGATCCTTTTAGGCATGCATTGATATGTGATCACTGATCCCATAAAATTCATCTGAAAGTAGCATTGACAGTATATAGTACCTTCACTGGAATGCAGAAACTTTAGCAAAACTTCAAACGCGTTTTTTTCAAAACTAGTATAACATTAACAAAATTATTTTCTGCTTTTATTTTTGGCCCGATTTTCACTAAGCTTTAGGACACACAAAATCAAATGTCGTAGAAAAATCTGTCCTGTTTTTTTTTTTAAAGGCTTAGTTTTGATATATGGGAAAATTATCCAAAAAAATTTCATAAATAAAATAATTTTTTTTACAATTTTTTAAAGTTTTTTCGAAAACAGTTTAAAAAAAACCAACAGGACAAATTGTTAGAATAACAATGAATTATCAGATGCGCATGTCACAAGGAAATCGGTCAAAAAATGGCTGAGAAAAATCAATTCAAAATTTCATCAAAAACCGAAGAAAAAAAATTTCCTTAAATTTTTTAAATTTTTCCTTTCATCTGATCAGCTTGAAATTTTCATGTGATAACAAGGGTACTAATATACACAACATATACATTATTCATGACCGTAAATGCAATTTTTCATTCACGTCGGATCCCCTTAATAACAATGAGCGAGATTCGAACACGGGTACGCTACACACGAATAGCTTACCCAAGTCTAAACCACTGAGCCACTCTGACAAAATAAAAGGAATAAACTAAATGTAACAAGTTTATATATATTAAGAAGTTCTGATTAAACTTTTCCATTGTGTTATAAGGTTGTGGGAGCGGCTATTACAAGGGCGATTATATATATGGGTTAAGTCAATACAGTTTCATACTGGTTGTGAAAGTCAGTCATTCGCGTGCTCTCTCTCTCTCTCTCGCTCTCATATCACACTTATCACTGGTCCATATCTTTCACGTCCTACCTAATCAATCAGAAAAATATTAATTACATCTTCTGTAGCCTACTTAGCAACACACACACGTATACGTACACACACACTCATGAGTAGTCACTTCCACCGATTTTTTAATTGTAAAATTACAATATAAATTTTGTCGTCAACATAAACGATTGAAATATCTACGAAAAAAAACGACACGTAGGACATGTACAATTATATAGTAGCCTATATCTGATTTATGGGTAGCAAAACGTTTTGTTAACCCCTTAATTATTCACGCCCAAATCTTTCCTTTGCTATAAACATTTGTATGTTAATTGTCGAACCATAAAATTACGAAAAGTAGCTGAAAATACCGAATTAGTTAGTCGGCAAGGATACAAAACAGGTCATACACTGTATCTATAAAATATGGCTTATATTTACCAAAAAATCGTCTAATGGTAGCCAAATTAGAAAGGAAATAACGTTCTAGGTCTCAAGAGGTTAAAAGTAAAAAATTAATGAAGAGGTAAACATTCATGCATACACTCAACATTTCTTCCTCCGTCAACAACACACAGATCTAATATTCCTTATATTTCCTTTCTTATATTTTACGCCTTTTCTCTCATATTCACATACAATTACTTGTGGATGTAAGAGAAAAGGAGGAAAATAAAGAATAAAAGGAAAACGCGGTCTCAACGCTGTGGAAGCGCGGTCTCAATGCTGTGGCTGCACGGTCTCAATGCTGTGGCAGCGCGGTCTCAACGCTGTGGAAGCGCGGTCTCAATGCTGTGGCTGCGCGGTCTCAATGCTGTGGCAGCGCGGTCGCAATGCTGTGGCAGCGCAGTCTCAATGCTGTGGCAGCGCGGTCGCAATGCTGTGGCAGCGCGGTCTCAATGCTGTGGCAGCGCGGTCTCAATGCTGTGGCAGCGCGGTCTCAATGCTGTGGCAGTGCGGTCTCAATGCTGTGGCAGCGCGGTCTCAATGCTGTGGCAGCGCGGTCTCAATGCTGTGGCAGCGCGGTCTCAATGCTGTGGCAGCGCGGTCTCAATGCTGTGGCAGCGCGGTCTCAATGCTGTGGCAGCGCGGTCTCAATGCTGTGGCAGCGCGGTCTCAATGCTGTGGCAGTGCGGTCTCAATGCTGTGGCAGCGCGGTCTCAATGCTGTGGCAGCGCGGTCTCAATGTTGTGGTAGCACGGTCTCAGTGCTGTGGCAGCGCGGTCTCAATGCTGTGGCAGCGCGGTCTCAATGCTGTGGCAGCGCGGTCTCAGTGCTGTGGCAGCGCGGTCTCAATGCTGTGGCAGCGCGGTCTCAATGCTGTGGCAGCGCGGTCTCAGTGCTGTGGCAGCGAGGTCTCAACGCTGTGGCAGCGCGGTCGCAACGTACGCGGTCGCTATAGTCGCAGGCTCGCAGCAGAGTCTTCATCGCAGTACATGGTGGTGGTGTGGCAACGTTGTGGCAACGGTGTGGCAGAGGTGGTATAGCTGAGTCGCAGTGTGTTGGCAACGTGCTTGTGTGCCCAGACATGAGCTGGAGTCGTAAAAGATTGGCAGCGGAGTCATCGTTCGGAAAGTGGCAACGGAGTCGTAGCGGAGGCTGCTTTTGTCGCCAATGTGGGAAGGGAACTTTACATTAATCAATTTTGAGAGAAGGGGAAAGAAAAAAAAGGGAAAACCGGTTAAGTGTGGAAAAAGCGGTCCATGTGTGGTGCACGGTCCCCAATGCTGGGCAGGCGGGGTCTCAAGGGCTGTGGAGCGCTTTCCCAATGTGGGCTACTTCAATGGTGGAGGGGGGGAAGGGGAGGCAAAGGTGGGGGGGGGTCGAAGGGGGAGGGTTTAAATGGGGAGGGGGAAGGTGCAGGGGAAGGGGAGGGGAAGGGGGGCGGGAAGGGAGGGGGTTAGTGGGAGCCGGGGAAGCGGGACGGGAGCGGGAGGGGAAGGGGAGGGGTTAAAGTGGAGGGGAATGGGGCAGGGGGAGTTGGAAGGGGGGGTTTAAGTGGGAGGGGAAAAGGGGGGGAGAGGAGGGGGGCGGGAAGTGGGAGGGGCTCAATTGGAGGGGGGGGGGGGGGCCCAGGCCGGGGAGGGGGCCCAAAGCGGGCAGGCGGTTAATGGGGGGAGGGGTTTGGGGAGCGAGGAAGTGGGAGCGGTGAAGAGGGGGTCGAAGTGAGGTGAGAAGTTTCAGAGAATGGGGGGTGGGCAAAGGGGGAAACGGGGGCGGGGTGGAAGTGAGGCAGGGGGGAACGGTTTTGGTGCCGGCTGAGCTGGAGGAAAGAGGAGGGAAGGGAAAGGGGAAGGAGGAGGGAGGGCGGAAGGGGGAAGGAAAAAAAATTTTGAAAGAGAGAGAGAGAGAGAGAAGAGGAAAAAGGAGAGAGAGAAGAGAGAAAGAGAGAGAGAGAGACAGGGGGGAGAGAGAGGAGAAGAGAGAGAGAGAGAGAGAGAGAGAGAGGGGAAGGGGGAGGAGAAGAGAGGAGAGGAAGAGAGAGAGGGGAGAAGAGGAGAGAGAGAGAGGAGAGAGAGAGAGAGAGAGAGAGAGAGAGAGAGAGAGAGAAGAGAGAGGGGAGAGAGAGAGGAGAGGGGAGAGAGAGAGAGAAGAGAGAGAGAGAAAGGAGAGAGAGAGAGAGAGAAAGAGAGAGAGAGGGGAGAGGAGAGAGAGAGAGAAGAGAGAGAGAGAGAGAGAGGGAGAGGAGAGGGGGGAGAGAAGAAGAGGAGGAGAAAGAGAGAGGAGAGAGAGAGAGAAGAGGAGGGGGAAGAGAGAGAGGAGAGAGGAGAGAGAGAGAGAGAGGAGAGAGAGAAGAGAGAGAGAGAGAGAGAGAGAAAAGAGAGAGAGAGGGGGAGAGAGGGGAGGAGAGAGAGAGAGAGAAGGGAGAGAGAGGGGAGAGAGAGAGAGAGAGAGAGAGAGGGGGAGAGAGAGGGGGAAGAGAGAGAGAGAGAGAGAGAGAGAGAGAGAGAGAAGAGAGAGAGAGAGAGGAGAGAGAGAGAGAGAGAGAGAAGGGAGAGAGGAGAGGGGAGAGAGAGAAGAGGAGAGAGAGAGGAGAGAGAGAGAGAGAGAGAGAAAAGGAGAAAGAGAGGAGAGAGAGGAGAGAGAGAGGAGAGGAGAGAGAGAGAGAGGGAGAAGAGGAGAGAGAGAGAGAGAAGAGAGAGGGGAGAGAGAGAGAGAGAGAGAGAGAGAGAGAGAGAGAGAGAGAAGAGGGGAGAGAGAGAAGAGGAGAGAGAGAGAGGGGGAGAAGAGAAGGGAAAAGAGAGAGAGAGAGAGAGAGGAGAGAAGAGGAGAGAGAGAGGAGAGGAGAGAGAGAGAGAGAAGAGGGGTGTGTGTGTGTGGGGGTTGTTTGTTTGTGGTACGTAGCAAACGTGATTTTAAATTAGGAAAAAATTTTTTAAAGGTTAATTACGATATTATTTTTTCACTGATAATAATTAAAAAAACAAAACCATGATAACAACTTTTTATTTTTGATAAAGTCCTTTTATAATTAGAAAACGTCTAGGTATTCAAGAGCTCAAAACAAAGATTGGGGTAATATACAATACGCGGGTACCGGTAGAAAAGTATAGTCGCCAGCTGCAAAAATGTCCCAGCCGCCAATTACGAATATAGTTCATACGAGGTATGTGCCACTGAAGATGATACACAGTATTTTATATCAACTGTAAATCTACCCTTTTTTCAGCGTTTTTTTATTTTTGTATCGAAATAAAGGGTTTTTTCAAATTGGGGCAACTCTTTTTTTTTTTCGGGCGACGACGACAGCGGGAGGACACTCACTGAATGACAAACAAAATAAACTGAATCATAAAATGACTCTCCAGATAGCCCCTTCTAACTTTCCTGAAATCATGGATGTAGAAATGTAAGTATTAACGCCACCACACGTCTGTAAATAACAAAGAAACGTAGAACTGGCGACTTTACTGTTATCTACGGTAGAAAGGGCTTTGGCAGCGCTACAATCGTATTTTGTGATGACAAGCAGGGGCGGAGCTTAAAAGTGTAACATTTTAACAAAATTTTGCCGCTACAAAATACGCCTGTTATAATAATGATAAAAAAATGAGATCAATGAATTTAATCATAATGAACGGCATCAAATCAGACATATAATAATACAAACTGATATTAACAACAAAAACAATAGTAACAATAGCAGTAAAAATATAATAACAGCAGTAATAATAATAAAAAAAGATGAGTTCCTCGTTTGACCTTCAGGTCCTCGGCCACTAAAGACTCTCGCTTGCCTCTCACTAGCCCAGCTGATCCCCGAGCAATCATGGCTGCCCCAATCACCTCCCTGGTCCGCCGCAGCTTTTCCACCACCCTGCGTACCCAGGCCGCCGCCGCCGGAGTCCATGAAGGTAAGAAGACATCAGCCAACCAGGGAACAGGGAGAAACCAGAGAAGGATGACGGGAATAGGAGAAAATAGAGGATAGATGGAGACGGCCGGTCCAGTAACATTTTTTTTCTTATCAATGTTATTTGTTTTGGTTAATTTGGTTAATTATTTGTGGATTGTATGTGTTTATATTGCGTGTATTGGTGTGTTTAGTGAGTGTAGTGTATAGGGTGATGTAGGGAGGGTGTACGAGGGGAGTATTAGGGTTGTACGGTGTTATAGTACTGGGGGTTATTTCTGGGAGAGATAAGATTGCGTCATCTGTTTTGCTTTTGCCTCTACCGTGTTGTTGTTGTTGTTGTTGTTGGTATTCGAGGGTTGTGATTATTTCATTATTATGGTAAGCTGAATGGGTAAATATTCCGTAGCAGTTTGCGGCGCCAACCAGCCGGGCGATCGCCCATCATCAGAATCTTTTATTTGGTAAATGTACGGTTTAGGTCATCCCGCGATTTCGAGGCCAAAACTTAGTTTTCCTGAATAGCTTTGATGTCCTTTGAATGAATCTGGCACTAGTTTTTGCCGGAAATAATATATTTGTTTATAGGTGTGGGGGGGATGCCCGCCCCGCAGACCTTGCTCCGCTTTGCACTGTCGTAGTTTTGATAATTTTCAGTTTCTTTATATCATTTTACTAAACTAAAACCCTAACCCCTCTAACCCAATCTGATTTCACCTAACTTGACCGTTTCTGGCTGAAATAGCGGTATATTTTCGGTAATGCATGTATCGCCGTAACTATTCAATTGTGCCATGGGAAATGGGGTTCAACAGACTCAGAATGAGGAGATCTACGCGATGAGACTGGTTAGAATTGCCAGGCTCGAGGATGACCTAAATAAATCATAATAATATCGCTTATTTAACCTAAATAAATACAATACCCAAACCAAACCTATCCTTAACCCAACCCAAACAACAAACGTAACCTAACCTAGCTATATGTAAAAATAAGTGCTAAATTTTGGTTTCCGCAAGTGAAAAACTACAGCACATTATACTGAGCCGCAGATAATAGAGAAAAATAATCTGTAAGGCCTGTGGAGCCAGCCAACTCCTGCCCAATATTAACCACTGAATGACATCGTTAGTGTGTAAGGCTGCTCTCTCTCTCTCTCTCTCTCCCTGGGCCACTTAGTTATCCAGGTAATTCATAAGTTTGCTGATATATTGATTTCCCGGCAACACAAAGCAACATCTAAAGTGTGGACAGTGAAGGTTATAAGGAAGGAAAATAATAGAATTGATGAATGAAAGCTTGGCAGAGAAATAGATATATGGATAGAAAACGAAAGGTAATATTTAATAATTGGGCACCACTATTTTTTAAGAAGTCTAATTTTTTCTGATGGGTTTTGATTTGCTATGAATAAATTTGACATTCGTCTTGGGAGGAAATCAATAGGGTTTAACTGTTTATGGTACTCTCGTCTGCCAGATCTCTAGTCCCCGTCGGCGAGTTCCACTTTTTATTTTGTCTTGTGTTCCAAATTTTATTTTGTCGAGTGTTCCAACTTTTTATTTTGTCGAGTGTTCCAACTTTTTATTTTGTCGAGTGTTCCAACTTTTTATTTTGTCGAGTGTTCCAACTTTTTATTTTGTCGAGTGTTCCAACTTTATTTTGTCGAGTGTTCCAACTTTTTATTTTGTCGAGTGTTCCAACTTTTTATTTTGTCGAGTGTTCCAACTTTTTATTTTGTCGAGTGTTCCAACTTTTTATTTTGTCGAGTGTTCCAACTTTTTATTTTGTCGAGTGTTCCTAATTTCTACGACTCGGTATATATTTCTATTAAGCCTTTATCTGTGTTTCTGTATAAATAACCTAACCTAACGGGAACCTAACCTGACCATTACCATCGGCGAGAGTTCCAGGTTTGTGTCAGGACGATAATTTCAGTAGAGGATAGTACCATCACTATATATATTATTTAATGCCTCCTTAATTATAAAGAAATGTACCAGATAGACGTTAATGGGAAGTGATACATTTTCATAGTAAGTTTGCAGTTACATTATAAGAAACATTTGAAGTCATTCAGGTGTAAATCAATATCTACTTGGTATTATTTTACACTAGGACCAGAATTCCCTACACAATTGGGAGTCTGGGATCTGTATACTTTATTGGATTTTAGGAAACATTCTCTCTATGAGCTTCCGTCGCAAATCATTACTTTTAGAGATATGACTTGTTGTTCATAGGGAGGCGAGAGACAAGTGTTTACGTGCGCCTCACTCTTCTTCCTCTTGTGACCTGCATCGCCTCGATTTTTCCCTGGCCGCGGACACTTTTTACAGCGGATTTGGCTTTGGTTAGGAGGTTAAAACGTGGGGTTAGGTCAGCTAATTTTCATATCTCCCATACACTCTCCTTCCTATTAAAAACATCTTATATCTCCGAAAGTAGTGATTTGCGACGGAAGCTCATAGAAAGAATGTTTCTCAGAATCCATTAAGGTAAACAGAAATCATACTCCCAATTGTGTAGTGAATTCTTGTCCTAGTTTAAAAATTTACCCAATACTTTAGATTAATTAGATGAGAGTAACAGATAAGTCTTGACTGCTTAAAATCTGAAGGACTCTCTCTCTCTCTCTCTCTCTCTCTCTCTCTCTCTCTCTTCTCTCTTCTCTCTCTCTCTCTCTCTCTCTTCTCTCTCTTCTCTCTCTCTCTCTCTCTCTCTCTCTCTCTCTCTCTCTCTCTCTCTCTCTCTCTCTCTCTCTCAGTAAACTAACCTTAAACCTCTCATAACTTAAGCTACCATTCCTTCATCTATTGAGAGAACTATCATTCATTCATCTTTCTAGAGAGAGAGAGAGCTATTCATATATCGAGAGAGAGAGAGAGAGCTACCATTTATTTATCTATTGAGAGAGAGAATGATAGAAAACCCCCCACTCCTAACCTTCACTAATCCCCCGCTGTGCCCCGCCAGGTGGCTACAAGCCGTGGAAGATGGTGTCCCTGCTGGTGGCAATGCCCGCCATCGGCCTGTGTGCCGTGAACGCCTTCACTGCGGAGCACGAACACCCACCAGAGTTTGTGCCTTATGAACACATGCGCCTCAGGAACAAGGTGTGACACACAGGATATAACATTATTGTTTTGACACCATTGACTTTTTTGTTTATTACAGGATTTGTGTTATGGCTCTTTGTGTGTGTGTGTGTGTGTGTGTGTGTGTGTCAAGGATCTGCAGTGAAGACTTTACTTTGAGAAGAACAGGCTACTTATTGATAGTTATATAAAAAAAGTAAGACATTATGCATAAAATATAAATTTGTAGGTCAATTGCATCATAGTTGGCATGCCTGGCTCACAATTCAGAGGTCCTGAGTTCAAATCCCAAGATAGGTTGAGACAATATAAAGTTCCTCCCCTTCCATGGTGTACATGGTCCTGTCTCCGTATCTATCTTTTTTATTTGTCTCAGACTTTGTTTCATTCCTTAGTGCTTGTTGGCCAAAGCTGGATTTGGGGATCATGGGTTTGCACCCTTTTAGCTCCCCGCCGCGGCAGGTGCCAGGCCACCACCCCGGGAGGCGGGTCACAAGCCCCGGCTAACACCCGGCACCCATTCACTGCTGGGTGGACAGGGGCTTGGGTTTTTAAGGGGCGTTTTAACCTGGGACGTCTCGGTTGTGAACCGAGCGTGCTAACCACTACACTATGTTGACACACAGAGTCGTAATCAACTGTACCACACAGGCAATGTGTGTGTGTGTCTGTGTGTCTGTAGTATGTATAATTACCCCACGGTCTTGCCCACGCGAGCTTGACTTGCGATCGCCAGTTTTACCTTACTGGAAAGAGCTTGGAGCTCATAGTGACCGATCTTGGGATCTCACACATCCCATCCCCTTGCTCAAGGGGGACAGTAACCGTCTGCAGTTGTCAGTGAAAAATCCCCGGGAACAAGCAGGGATTGAATGCGTGAACCACAGAATGGGGCACGGCACCCCAGACCACTGAACCACACAGGCGGTGTGTGTGTGTTGAATTCTGGACACATTGTCACCAGATGCACATACAAAACCATATTGAGTTTCACTCAAATTGTTCAAAGCAGCATCTTAAATTTGTTGTGACCTCATCACTTGTACTTGGGTGTGGGTGGTTCAGCCTTGAAGTAAAGCTTGGGCTGAATCTGGTTACTGAGACTTGAGAATATCTGACTCATTGATAATTAATAGTGTTTGATTTATTTCACTTTCTCAAAAAACTAAAACATAATATGCCACCAGCAAACCAAACCACCAGTAAAAGAGACTGATTTGTCATACACTGAAAAGGGTCTTACTTACTTGATATAGTGTGATTTTTACTCTCTCCTAAAACTAAAACATAATATGCTGCTAGCAAACAAAACCAATGACAGAAAAGAGGGATAGATTTGTTGTATAGGTACTGAGAAGAGTCTTACCTCATACACCTGACCACCTCCAATCATCATCATCATCATCTTTGTGTTACGTCAGATCTTCCCATAATGTCTTGTGAGGTTAGAGGGTCGATGATATGCCTCCATCTATCTCTATCCATTGCCTCAGCCTCTTCCATGCCCAATGCTGCAACCGTATGTAAACCTGAAAGAGGAAGAATGCTAGGTGTAGCTACCCCATTATGTCCCCCTCCACCACCACCACCACCACCACACTCACTCCCCATTCCCCCGGCAGCACTTCCCCCTCCACCACCACTACCACACTCACTCCCCATTCCCCCGGCAGCGCTTCCCCCTCCACTACCACACTCACTCCCCATTCCCCCGGCAGCGCTTCCCCCTCCACCACCACTACCACACTCACTCCCCATTCCCCCGGCAGCGCTTCCCCCTCCACCACCACTTCCACACTCACTCCCCATTCCCCCGGCAGCACTTCCCCCTCCACCACCACTACCACACTCACTCCCCATTCCCCCGGCAGCACTTCCCCCTCCACCATCTCACTCCCCATTCTTACGGCTAGTAATCAGGGTGTAACAAGAAGTAACAGATTCAAACTGGTAAAAAATAGATTTAAAAAAGAAATAGGGAAAACTGGCTCACAAAAAGGGTGGTAAATGACTGGCATGGACTCAGTCGTCAGGTAGTTAGTTCAGTCAATAAGGAGTTTTAAAAGGAGGCTAGACAGTGTTATGGATGGGGATGAAAGGTGGATGTAGGTAGTGTTAAGTAACAGGAAGTACCCCGTGTAGGTCTCACGGCCTCTTGTAGCTTCCTTATTTTCTCATGTTGATTCCCCTTTTAGCGGTTCCCCTGGGGTGACGGCAACAAGTCCCTCTTCCACAACTCCCACGTCAACGCCCTTCCCGATGGCTACGAGGAGGAACACTAAGCACCAATTACCGAGGAGGAGCCATAAGCAGAAATCACTGCTTATGGAGAAGACTAGAAAGCCACAACATTGTCACTACTGAGAAGGGGAAGAGAAAGGGAAGACAGGACCAATACAGTTGTTTATAGTTGTTTGTTATCAGAAGAAATTTACTTATTAATCCACTCAACAGGAATTACCCCCGTGGACAAGACTCTAAAACCACAACACTGTCATTACTGAGAAAGAACGGGAAGAGCAACAGGAGGACAGGACCAATACAGTTGTTTATCATCAGCATAAATTCACTTATTAAATCCACTTCCCTCCTCTACAAACTAAAACAACACTGTCACTAATGAGAAAGAGGACAAAGACAGGACCAAGACTTGTTTATTATCCGCAGAAATTCACTTATTAAAATTAAAATCACTTCCCTCTACTTTAAGCTAACAAAGAGGAAAGAGGCTGCTTTAAGGCCGGCTCCCACAAGTCCGCTTCTACGGCCGCCGTTGCCGTTCACCGCCCAACAGTGACGTCACAAAAAAGTCGACTGACCGAGCGGCCTCGAGTTGGCTGCCGTACAAAGTTAAAATCAAGTCGTCTCTCCCGCTCGAGCTGAGGTGCAAGCTGTGCCCGGTTACCACTACAGCCACTCGAGCGGTGATGATGGTGACGTCATTGCTGGGCGGCGAATGGCAACGGAATCCATAGAAGCGGACTTGTGGGAACCGGCCTTTAGACTGACGGAGAGGTTGATGGTTTCCTCTTAATACACTTGTCACCGAGGAATGGTAACGGGACACACTGTAACGGGTTGTACATAGTTTATTCCCGTGTGTGTGTGCGATAACACTACCTACCATTGTGTAAAACCTGGACTATTACTACTATTTTTTTTGTGTTAAGATAATGAGAGGTGAATAAAACGTTCCATAAAAGTGTAAATATGTGATGGTTTGTTTGCTTTTATCACCATTTTGTGCCATGCAAGTGTGAGAGAGAGAGAGAGAGAGAGAGAGAGAGAGAGAGAGAGAGAGAGAGAGAGAGAGAGAGAGAGCAAAGGTGCATGAGGCAGTGACTTAGTTTGTCCCGAATATTTTATGAATGGAGTCTGTCCCGAATATTTTATGAATGTAGTCTGTCCCGAATATTTTATGAATGTAGTCTCTCGAATATTTTATGAATGTAGTCTGTCCCGAATATTTTATGAATGTAGTCTGTCCCGAATATTTTATGAATGTAGTCTCTCGAATATTTTATGAATGTAGTCTGTCCCGAATATTTTATGAATGTAGTCTGTCCCGAATATTTTATGAATAGTCTGGCCCGAATATTTTATGAATGGACTGTCCCGAATATTTTATGAATGTAGTCTGCCTCGAATATTTTATGAATGTAGTCTGTCCCGAATATTTTATGAATGTAGTCTGTCCCGAATATTTTATGAATGTAGTCTGTCCCGAATATTTTATGAATGGAGTCTGTCCCGAATATTTTATCAATGTAGTCTGTCCCGAATATTTTATGAATGTAGTCTGTCCCGAATATTTTATGAATGTAGTCTGCCTCGAATATTTTATGAATGTAGTCTGTCCCGAATATTTTATGAATGTAGTCTGTCCCGAATATTTTATGAATGTAGTCTGTCCCGAATATTTTATGAATGTAGTCTGGCCCGAATATTTTATGAATGTAGTCTGGCCCGAATATTTTATGAATGTAGTCTGCCTCGAATATTTTATGAATGTAGTCTGGCCCGAATATTTTATGAATGGAGTCTGTCCCGAATATTTTATGAATGTAGTCTCCCGAATATTTTATGAATGTAGTCTGGCCCGAATATTTTATGAATGTAGTCTGTCCCGAATATTTTATGAATGTAGTCTGGCCCGAATATTTTATGAATGTAGTCTGTCCCGAATATTTTATGAATGTAGTCTGTCTCGAATATTTTATGAATGTAGTCTGTCCCGAATATTTTATGAATGTAGTCTGTCCCGAATATTTTATGAATGTAGTCTGTCGAATATTTTATGAATAGTCTGTCTCGAATATTTTTATGAATGTAGTCTGTCCCGAATATTTTATGAATGTAGTCTGCCCGAATATTTTATGAATGTAGTCTGCCCGAATATTTATGAATGTAGTCTGGCCCGGAATAGTATTTTATGAATGTAGTCTGGCCGAATATTTTATGAATGTAGTCTGTCCCGAATATTTTATGAATGTAGTCTGTCCCGAATATTTTATGAATGTAGTCTGTCCCGAATATTTTATGAATGTAGTCTGTCCCGAATATTTTATGAATGTAGTCTGTCCCGAATATTTTATGAATGGCCTCTGATCTGTTTTTTTGTTTTTTTTAAAGTAAGAAAAACTGACTAGGGCCAACACAAAACTATAGTAAGAAACAAGAGATTTGGTTATATATTACTTAAGTGTAGGCTGATTACGTCATTTTTATGAGCAGTACAAGAGAGGTGGAGAGAGCAGAGGAGATGAGTGCAACAGACAGCAAAGGAGACACCAAAAGATCACCTGGAGAGATAAAGAGAATATCAGAAGGATAAGACTGTTAAAAATAAGCCTTACATTGTCACCATAGAAGCAGAAGTTATAAGACGGGTTGCTCAAATTTCAGTATCGAAAAAGCATGGGCAATATACAAGCGTCTCTCTCTCTCTCTCTCTCTCTCTCTTCTCTCTCTCTCTCTCTCCTCTCTCTCTCTTCTCTCTCTCTCTCTCTCTCTCTCTCTCTCCTCTCTCTCTCTCTCTCTCTCTCTCTCTCTCTCTCTCTCTCTCCTCTCCTCTCTCTCTCTCTCTCTCTCTCTCTCCTCTCTCTCTCTCTCTCTCTCTCTCTCTCTCTCTCTCTCTCGGGTTTTACTCCTGATCAAAATTAAAATAACGAGTTGAACCCAAATCAGATTGTCTTGATTTGATTTCATATTTAGTTTCGAAAGTTATCCTAAACAAATGACAGGATCTTTTTGGTAGAGCAGTGTCATATCATTATACTCTTAAATAAATAGAAAATGATCTGTTAAGAATCTAAAGACATCTAGGCTAGTAAGCACCAGTGTTTCAAGATCCTATACTAGCACCTGCGTAAGAGACATGAAAAGGGAACACTAAGAGAGGAACACCCATTCGTGTGTGTTCATGTTCATTTTTTCTACCTTAACAACAATTTCCTATCCATTCTGAATGATATTGAATCCTTAAGCAACAACAAATACACTCATCTAATACCCCAAAATATTACATGACTCATAAAAGGCCTAAAATATTACTACATGACTCATAAAAGGCCAAAAATATTACTACATGACTCATAAAAGCCTCAAAATATTACTACATGACTCATAAAAGGCCAAAAATATTACTACATGACTCATAAAAGGCCAAAAATATTACTACATGACTCATAAAAGGCCAAAAATATTACTACATGACTCATAAAAGGCCAAAAATATTACTACATGACTCATAAAAGGCCAAAAATATTACTACATGACTCATAAAAGGCCAAAAAAAAATTACATGACTCATAAAAGGCCAAAAATATTACTACATGACTCATAAAAGGCCAAAAAAAATTACATGACTCATAAAAGGTAAAACAAAATACTACACGACTCATAAAAGCAAAAAAAATTACCACGACTCTCAAAAGGCCAAAAATATTACTACACGACTCATAAAAGGTAAAAAAAA
>JACEEZ010016457.1:0-7500 GCA_016584305.1 Chionoecetes opilio
GTTTTGTGAAAGACGCGAGGTTTTACGATGAAATGTTTTAGGAATGTGTTTGTGGGAAGGGAGGGAAAAAGTGTGTGTGCAGTTACGATGAGCTGCACTGTTGTATTCTTGGTACTTGTTACTTGTTGGCGGTGTGACGTGGTTGTTATCGAGTGTGTGTGACGGCCTGTGATTGCATATCCTGTTGTTGTTATGGTTGTTAGAGTGGTTGTTATTGTTACTGCTGCGAATTTTTTTTAGTTGTAACTCAATTGTTTTTTTTTTTTTTGTTATTGCTGCATGTTTTTGTTGTTGTTGTAACTCTTTTTTATCTTTTTTGTTATTGCTGCATGTGTTTTATTTATTTTTTGTAACTCAATTTTTTGTTTTTTTACTGCTGCATATTTTTCTTGTAACTCAATTGTTTTTTCTTTAATACTACTGATGGTCTGCCAAGCGTTTCTATCATTAACATTATTATTGTTATTGTTGACATCACGTTCATTAGTGTTATCTTCACCATTATCGTTGAACAAGGGGTTTTGGAACGTGCCCCTGCGTGTCTTTATTCTCGTGGGTGTCGTGAGGAGGAGGAGAAGAGGAGGAGGAGGAGGAGGAGGAGCAAGGATGGAGGGTTGTGAGGACCGAGAACGCCTCCCAAGGGATCCTCCTCCTCCTCCTCCTCCTCCTCCTCCTCCTTCCACCCAAGCTTAAAGTAAAAAAACAAACAGACTATTTCTTTATCTATTCAGTTTTAACGGTTGGTATTTTTTCATTTTCATATCTCTCATAATTTCCTACATTTTCTTTCCTTCCATAGAGTACATAGGCCTACCATCACATAGGCCTACCATCACGTGATTCATTAAAAGAAAAAGTTAAAATGGAAGTTATTATTATCAACATTTTAAGTATTGATGTTCTTGTTCAGACACGATTGAAATAGTTTAATATATAAATCATATTTCTATAAAGGCTGAAGAGTAGCCACGATAATATAATGTTCTAATCAAAGTATACAATAGGCTTACAAAATTTATATTCGCTTGAAATTTGATCAAAGTATGAATTAAACTTTTGAATATTAAGAGAAAATGGTTCTAGTAGTAAAAAATATATTATGAAATGAAAAAATTAACGGGTCTAAAAAATCTTATAAGAATAAGGTATAACAAAGGACCTAAGCGATTGAAGGTTGTTTAGTTTTATGTTTGTGGACAATTTTCTTCTTCCCTTCCTTAAGATTTATACTATAGTGGCGCTTCCCTCTTCCTCCTCTTCCCCCATGTACTACTCTTCATCCTCCATATCCTCCTCCTCCTCCTCTTCCCCCATGTACTCTTCCTCCTCCTCCTCCTCCTCCTCCTCTTTCCCCCATGTCCTCCTCCTCCTCCTCCTCCTCCTCCTCCTCCTCCTCCTCCTCCTCTCCTCTCCCCTCTTCCTCCTCTTCACCCATGTGCTCTTCCGCCTCCTCCTCCTCTCCATTCTTCCGCGTTCCCTTATCTCCCCTCCACAAAGAGGTCCCCTTCTTTTAGCACCGTCACATCCCTCCCTTATCTCTCTCCTTCCCCTCTTTTCCCCTCTATTGGGCTTCTTTCTCTCTATTTTTACTCCTCCCTTCATCTCCTTTTGTGCCTCATCTCCCCTTTTTCTTCAACTTTCTTTTCCCCTTCCTCTATCTCCCTCCTTCATTTCCCTTCCTCTTATTCCTTCTTCTCCTTTCATTCTCCTTTTCTGCACTTCAGATTGAGTTGGTTTGCCGATGGAAATGAGTCTCTTTCTCAATATTGATAATGTCTATAAGAAGAAGGAAGAAATAGAAAAGGAAGTGAGAGAGAGAGAGAGAGAGAGAGAGAGAGAGAGAGAGAGAGAGAGAGAGAGAGAGAGAGTTCGTGTAGGTAAATTACGCGATGGGGGGAAGGAAGGGAGAGAAAGATTACTAATTAGTGTGGGCTGAATATGAAATTAATGAAGTCTGCAGTAAGTGAATAGCTAGTTATGAGTCTCTCTCTCTCTCTCTCTCTCTCTCTCTCTCTCTCTCTCTCTCTCTCTCTCTCTCTCTCTCTCTCTCTCAGCAAAAAATAAACCAAAACAGTCGAGAAAATAATGGCATCACATAGAATTGAAGGCCTTACAGTCTTTCATCAACCTCGGGGTAAGACAAAGCCAAGCCACCACGACCCCCTGCTGGCAAATACGGTCGTAAATCCCAAGATAACGACAGTAAGGACGACCACATGGATCAGATTCATGAGGCTGTGAGTCACGGGCGCAGTTACTCATTTGTGGGACGTCTCGAGAGTCTATCTGGGGAGGAGGAAGGGGAAGAAGGGGAAGAAGGGAGAGGAGGAGGAAGAGGAGGAAGGGAGAGGAGGAGGAAGGGGAAGAAGGGAGTGGAAGAGGAGAGGCATGAGGCAAGTGCAGGAAGAAGTTTACGAGAAATAGTGAAGAGAGAGAGAGAGAGAGAGAGAGAGAGAGAGAGAGAGAGAGAGAGAGAGAGAGAGAGAGAGAGAGAGAGTCTTATCGTATGTCGGCGGTAACCCTTCTGTTCGCTCGACCTTCATTAATGGAGACTAAAATAGCTCATTATATAACCTTTATTACCAAGAAATGTTCTCCTGCTGCCCTTTCCGCCTCTTCCTTCCTCCTTCTCGCTCTCTACGTTACCTCCAAGGGCTTCTCAGCTTCCTCTTCCTCCTCTTCCTCCTCCTCCTGTTGCTACTTCTCTTCTTCTTCTCCTCCTCCTCCTCCTCCTCCTCCTCCTCCTCCTCCTCCTCCTCCCCCGCCTCCTCCTCCTCCTCCTTTTTCCTATTTCTTTTCTCATCCTTAATGTTGCTGTTGTTGTTGTTGTTAGTGTTTCTGGTGTTGATGTTTTAGTTGCTGTTGTTTTGTTTTTCTTTTCGTTATCGTCCTTGTCTTCTTTTATCTTTTCATTTTTTCCTTCTCTCTCTCTCCTCTCTCTCGTCTCTCTCTCTCTCTCTCTCTCTCTCTCTCTCTCTCTCTCTCTCTCTCTCTCTCATCTACTTTACCCTAAGTTTCATCAGAGTTTTCTTAAGCCTTTCTTTCTAACCTCCTCCTCCTCCTCCTCTTCCTCTGTTTCTTCTTTTGTCTTCTTCTTTCATCTCCTGTTTTCTTAACCTTTATTTTCTTTATGTTTCTTTTGTCTTGTCTTCTTTTTGTCTTTGTCTTACCTTTCTCCTTCTCTTTTTTTCTTTTTTTTCATCCAATGTCTTAGTTCCCTCGTTTCGTACGCCTTTGCATTACTCTCCTCCTCCTCCTTCTTCTTCTTCTTCTTCTTCTTCTTCTTCTTCTTCTTCTTCTTCTTCTTCCTCCTCCTCCTCCTCTAAGAGGTGACCTCATCGAAGTCTTTAAAATCTTCAATGGATTTACGAACGTAGTCCCAGAAAATCTTTTCACGCTAGACCGGTCAAGCTGAACTAGAAACAACGGTTTTAAAAATAAGCAGGAAACGGTTTGTAAACGAACGAACCCAAAGTACTTCTTCACAAACCGTGTTGTAAACGTATGGAATGGGCTGCCGTCAGACGTAGTAAGCTCAAATACAATAGAATCATTTAAAAATCGCCTCGATAAATATTTCAAATCAAATCCCCCGGTTGTCACTGTTTATTTCGGAATAATAAATTTATCTCGCGGGCCTCTGATACTTACTCTCATGCGTAAAATGTTTGGGCAAGTCGCGTCAAACCCCAACCCCTCCCCCCACGTCTCAGACAGCCCCGAGTAAACGGTCACTACTACAACTTTTGGACCTGTGACGGGCTGTGGTTCAGAAAGGGCCCTGTCATTTTAGTGACCACCATCGGGATTTATATACCAGGGGTCCACTGCTGCAGGGGGCATTAAAGTGACGGCGTCCTACTTGGAAAGTGCACTACCGCAGTGGGATTGAAACGGAGCTGGGGCCTGATTGACTGCTGCCTCCCAAGAAAGGCCAGGCAAGGCTCCGCACCACCCTTGAACCCCAAACACTGAGCCTACACCAACACTACATTAACCTCATAACACACACAGATAGCCCCGAGTTAACGGTTCCCATATTTACTCTCGACCTGTGACGGGCTGTGGTTCAGTTAGGGTCCTGACATTTTAGTGACCACCATCGGGATTTAAGGTACCAGGGGTCACTGCTGCAGGAGGCATTGAAGTGTACGGCCGTCCTACATGGAAAGTACCAAAATCCGCATGGATTGAACAGAGCTGGGGCCTGATGACTGCTGCCTCCCAAGAAAGCGCCAGGCAAGGCGGGCCGAAACCACCTTGAACCTCCACACTGGTTCACACCATTACAAAACACACATAACTGACCTATCTATCAAGCACTAAACCTCCCCCCAAACAAACTAGTAGTAGTTTAGCCATAGATTACAGCTTTCAACTTCCTCAAAAATTCCCCATGCAGTTTTTTTCTATATTGCATGGAAATCACTTCTTTCCGGCCAGCTTGGGCGGGAGGGTGGGTGGTGGGGAGGAGCCTTCTATTTTCCTATCCTTTCTCTCTTATTATCTAGTTAGTGTAGTGTAGTTAAAGCAAACAGCCTTGTAAGGACCTATCGGTCTGTTGCTGTTTGTGTTTCCTTTGTATTCCTTTGTATTCCTCCTCCTCCTCCTCCTCCCCAACAGTGAAGGAAGATCCGACGTCATTCATATGCAAGGGGAGAGTAGAGTATCATGTCGGGATGTTAAGATTAGGGGAGAGGAGAGATGGAGAGAATTGGGAGGAAGGGAGGGCGATGGGAGAAAAAAAAGGGGGCGGGGGAAAGAGAGGGAAAAAGCTGGAGGCAAAAGGAGGGGAAGGAAATGAAAGAGTGGTGAAGGACTTTGAGAGGAGGAAGAGGAGAAGAAGTTGGCCATGGATGAAAATAAATACAAGGAGGCCTAAACGTAAATAGAAATAAAGGATAGTGAAAAAATCGAAAGGAATGAAAATGGAGTGAATGAGGAGTATGAAGAGAGAAATAAGAGTAAGGAGAAGAGGTTGGAGATGGGTAAAGATGAAGGAGTGGAAAAGAAAGAAGAAGGAGAATAAGAAAAGAAGGACATGAAGTGAATTAATGAAGTGGAGAAGAAAATGAAAACACGAAGGGAAGAGAAGATGAGAGAGAGAGAGAGAGAGAGAGAGAGAGAGAGAGAGAGAGAGAGGGAGAGAGAGGGGAGAGGAGAGAGAGAAGAGAGGGACAGGATAATAAAGAGAAAGGAAAATGAATTACAAGGAAGAGAAACTGATGAACAGGATTATTGCATGGAGGAGGAGGAAAAGAGAAAAAGGAGGAGGAGGAGCAGGAAGACACGGACACGAGGAGGAGAATAATGAGAACAAGGACAAGGAAGATGAAGAAAATAAGGAATGAAATAGAGGATAGAATGAAATATAGAAAGACAAAAGGAGTGTTAAGGAAGACAAAATTATGCAAAAACAAAACATGACTTAAGGAAGAGAGAGAGAGAGAGAGGAGAGAGAGAGAGAGAGAGAGAGAGAGTTGTAATATGGCGCTATAGGCTTCAATGTAAAAAAATAAAAATATAAAAAATATAAAAATTGTATGTAGTTTTTCGTACTTTTCACCATGTTAAGTGCTAATAATAATCCTGCTCTTTACCTTCTTGTACGTGTTTTTTCGTCCGTGATTTCTGCCATGTACTTGATTTTTGTCCTTGATTTTCGTATGGGCGAATATTTTAACTACCCATTATTCATTTGGTATATCATTCACCGTGTTAAGTGATAATAATCCCCCTCTTTAACTTCTTGTATGTGGTTTATGTCCGTGATTCTTCCCTGTCCGTGGTTTCCCGACCGTGATTTTGGTATGGGCGAATATTTAAACTACTAAAACAAATTATTTTAATTACTACTATAACTAATTATCCTCCTCTTCACCTTCTTGTACGTGTTATTTGGTCCGTGATTCTTCCCGTGTCCGTGGTTTCCCGTCCGTGATTCCCTTTGTATGTGGTTCACCCTGTCCGTGGTTCCCCTAGTGTGGCGTGTCTGCACAATCAATACACAGGGAGAGGCCGCCACTCCTCCTTGCATAATTGAGAACCAATTTATCATACTCGGCCGGCACGCAATGGAGGAGGAGGAGGAGGAGGAGGAGGAGGAGGAGGAAAGGAAGAAGACGAAAAGGAAGGAAGGAAGGAAGGAAGGAAGGGGAAATGAATGAAGAAGGGAAAAGGGAAGAGGTAGATGGTTTGCAATGGAGGAAGAGGGTAGAAGAGGAGGTAAAGAGTAGAGTAGAAGAGTAGAGGAGGAGAAGAGGAATAGGAAGAAGACAAAAAAGGAAGGAAGGAAGGAAGGAAGGGGTAATGAGAAGGAAATAAGGAAGGGGTAGATGGTTTGCAATGGAGGAAGAGGGGGGTAGAGGAGGAGGAGGAATAGGAAGAAGACGAAAAGGAAGGAAGAAAGGAAGGAAGGAAGGAAAAATGGAAGAGGTAAATCGTTTTATGAGGAGCTGTATAAGAAGTAATAGTTGTAGTAATAGTAGTAGAAGGTGTTGTTGCAGTAAAAGTAGATGCAGTGGGTGTTGTATAGTAGTAGTAGTAGTAGTAGTAGTAGTAGTAGTAGTAAAAAGTGGTAGTAGCAGTAATAATATAGGTAGTACAAGAGCCATACACTAAAAACGATACTTTTTTTCTATACAAACACATCTATAAAATGATTTCCTCCTCCTCCTCCTCCTCCTCCTCCTCCTCCTCCTCCTTCAGATAAACTCACACAAACCTATATTATAACCCATTCAAATCATTTCCACAACGTGACGTGACACACATAATTAAACAGCCAACACATAAACACCAAAACAGAGATAGAGAAAACATGAAAATGAACTAAAAAAAAATCCATAAAATACAAAATTGAAAACTTGAAGTAAAAAGTAATATCCAAAAATATAGCAAAAAATAAATAAAGTATAAGAAAATAGAGCAAATTATATATTTTATAGTAGAAACATGGACGTTCTTTTCTTTATCCACTGGTCTATCTCTAACTGTGTCTATCCTTTGTAAGAAACGAAGGAAGGGCAAAGGGAAGGAAGGAAGGGCAAAGAAGAGACGATAATTAGAACTGACAGGAAGAGACAGGCAAAAGCAAAGTTAATTTCAGGAACAGGAGATAGATGATAAAGGAGAATAGAGGAAGGGGAGGAATGCTATCAGATGAAGGAGAGAAGGAAGGGAGACTGATAGAGGGGAAGGAAGGGGGGGGGAGGAGGAGGAGGAGGAAGGAGGAGGGGGGCGAAATAGTAATTAGAGCATGATCAAAAGCAAGGACAAGTAGGGGGGTAGAGGGGAGGGTAGAGGGGAGAAGAGGGGAGGGAAAAGGGGAGGGAAGAGGGGAAGGAAGAGGGGAGGGAAGACAGAATGAAAAAAGATGGCAGGGTAGGGGAAGATTTTTGGAATTATATTTATCGTGACCAACTTCTTAGAAAAGGAAAAGACAAAAAGAGGTTAAAGACGATAGCACCAATGATAATGATGATGATGATGATGATGATG
>JACEEZ010016457.1:10000-15000 GCA_016584305.1 Chionoecetes opilio
GAAGAAGAAAAATACAGGAAAATGGAAATCAAATCAAATAGCTGTTAACGATCGAGGAGGAGAAGTAGTGAAAGGTAGAAGAGGAGAGTGGAAGAGGAGTTGTGAAGGTGGAAGAGGAGGATGAAGAGGAGTTGATAAGGTGAAAGAGGAGTTGTGAAGGTGGAAGAGGAGGATGAAGAGGAGTTGATAAGGTGAAAGAGGAGTTGTGAAAGGTGGAAGAAGAGGGTGGAAGAGATGATGAGGTTGAAAGAGGAGTTGAAAAGGTGGAAGAGGAGTAGTGAAAGGTGGAAGAGGAGGATGGAAAAGGAGGTGATGGTGGTCGTGGGCAGAAGTGAGCGGAGGGAGGGAATTGAGAGAGAGAGAGAGAGAGAGAGAGAGAGAGAGAGAGAGAGAGAGAGAGAGAGAGAGAGAGAGAGAGAGAGAGAGAGAGAGAGAGAGAGAGGGAGAGAGAGAGAGAGAGAGTCACCTGGGAGGATCTTCTCAGGTGGAAAAACAGGTACAGATGAGACAATCAGATGTTCCAGCCGCTCCGTCACCACCACAAACACCACCACAACACCACCAACACAAAGAGGAACACCACACAAACACCACAGCATCCACACATATCATCACCACAACACACCACCACCACAGCACAACAACACCACCAAAACACCACCATACCACACCAAACCAACCACCCACCAAAACAAACCACCCAACAAAAAAAATAAACACCCCCAAAACAAAACCAAACCCCCAAACCCCAAAACCACACACCACCACAACAACCACACTTATCACCACCACCACAATCACTATTCACACTTAAACACAAAAAAACACCCGCCAAAAGACACTTCGAACCCCTCTCCTCGTCCCGCCGCACTCTTCCCAACGCAACACTAACGCAACACTAACGCAACACACAAAGCCCGGAGATCAACTTACAGAAGGACCGGAGCCGCCCTGGTGGAAAGCCCGAAAGTGGAAAGCTATTTGACTTGGGCTGAGAACGAAGGGGAAGGGAGGGAAGGTTGGGGGATAGGGGAAGGAAGGATGGGGAATAGGGGAAAGAAATTGTAAAGTTGAAATACTATGTGTGTGTGTGTGTGTGTAGAGAGAAGAGAAGAGAAAAGAGAGAGAGAGAGAGAGGAGAGGAGAGGGGAAAAGAGAGAGAGAGAGAGAGAGAGAGAACTCAAAAAATTTTTGCGAATTAAAGCAATTTGTATATTTTTAAATTTATACATATGTATCCCTTTTTTTTAAAAACCCAAAAAACAAACCCCCCACCACCACCACACCACACACACCCCACCACACACACACACACACACAACCACACACAGGTAATTGTCCCAGGTGCAATTAAATTTTGATTGAAATAAAAAAAACCTAGATTGTAGTATGGTGTTATTTGTTACTTTAAAACCCTTTTGTGTGTGTGTGTGTGTGTGTGTGGGGTTTGTGTTTTTGGGGGTGTGTGTGTGGGTTTTCTAAGATAACTTACATGACAATAAAAGGGTAGAGATTATGCTGCAAAAATTTTCCTTTCTCTCTCTCTCCTCTCTCTCTCTTCTCTCTCTCTTCCTCCTTCCCCTTTTCTTTTTAACAGGAATCTTAATTGTGACGAACCTTTGTTTTTGTTCCTTGCTGTAATGCAAATTGGAAAAAGAGGAGGGAGGGGGGAAGGAGAGAGGGGGGAGGAGGAAGTTGAAAGGATCAAAAGGATTTTATCTTTCGTTCACACAACACACACACAACACACCACACCACACACACAACACCACACACACACACAACACACAACCCACACACACACAACACCCCCAACTACACAAATATAACCTAAACAAGAAATTAACTAACCTTGATTTTTAAATTGGAGTTTAAATTTAGCACCTCTCTCTCTTTTCCCTCCTCTCTCTCCTCCCCTCTCCCCTTTTTCTCTCTCTCTCTCTCTCTCCTCTCTCTCCTCCCTCCTCTCTCTCTCTCCTCTCTCTCTCTCTCCTCTCTCTCTTATATTAATCTAATCCCAATATATATTTTTAGGTGGAACAGAGGTGAAGTTTTAAAAAGCGAATGATTTAGGAACAAGCTATACATCATTCCTTTTTGGGTTTCCCCACTCTATTTCTTCGCTGTTTCCGTCTAATAGCTGAATTTAAATGCTTTGAGTAAAGGCAGGGAAAATGAGCGATAATTTATGCCACTTTGCATGCTCACACGAATTCTCTGCCCCCAATTTTTCCGAAAATTTTCCCGGGGAGACACACAGTTTTTCCCAACCGGGTTTAATGTGCGAGGTTTTACAAACTTTTTTTTTTTTACCTCACTCTCTTTTCTCTTCCCTTCTCTTGTGTTTTTTGGAAAGGCCCATTGTTTGTGGGGTGTAAAAGTTGTAGTATGTATGTCTCGCACCTCCGGGGACTTCCCTATTTAGTTCTTATGTAGAGACTGTAGACAACCACGTAATACTCTACACTCTGGCGTCTAATCCTTTTGGTGTAGACTGTATAGTAAGTTGTTGCTACACCCTGTCTTTATTTATTTCTTTATTTATTTATTTATATATATATTTATTCATATATTTATTTTGACACCTTTATCTCTCTAGCACTCAGTTACTCTACTTTTCCTTCTCTACACTTCACTTCTTTACAGTGTTTTTGTTGCTACACTACACTTCTTTACAGTGTTTTTGTTTCTACACTACACTTCTTTACAGTGTTTTTGTTTCTACACTACACTTCTTTACAGTGTTTTTGTTTCTACACTACACTTCTTTACAGTGTTTTTTGTTTCAAACCCACACTTCTTTTTTTTTTTTGGGTTTCTACACTACCTTCTTTGTGTTTTTGTTTCACCTTTCCTTCTTTAGGTTTTTTTTTTTCTACACTAACTTCTTTCAGTGTTTTGTTCTACACTCACTTCTTTCGTGTTTTGTTGCTACCACCCTTTTTTACAGTGTTTTTTGTTCAACCTTCATTTTTTTCCCCCTTTTTTTTCTGTTTTTGTTGCTACACTACACTTCTTTACTGTTTTTGTTTCTACACTACACTTCTTTACTGTTTTTGTTTCTACACTACACTTCTTTACTGTTTTTGTTTGTACACTTCACTTCTTTAATGTTTTTGTTTGTACACTTCACTTCTTTAATGTTTTTGTTTCTACACTTCACTTCTTTAATGTTTTTGTTTCTACACTTCAGTTCTTTAGTGTTTTTGTTTCTACACTTCAGTTCTTTAGTGTTTTTGTTTGTACACTTCACTTCTTTAATGTTTTTTTTTTTCTCACTACCTTCTTTTAAAGTTTTTTTTTTTCTCCTTCTTCTTTAGTGTTTTTGTTTCTACACTTCAGTTCTTTAGTGTTTTTGTTGCTACACTTCAGTTCTTTAGTGTTTTTGTTTCTACACTTCAGTTCTTTAAAATTGGTTTTTTTTTTCTCCCCCGTCTGTGTTTTTTTTCTACCACCTTTTTTGGCCTACCCTCTTATGGTTGCTACCCTGCCTTTTTGTTTGCCCCTTGTTTTTTGGCTAATACTAAACCCGTTTTTCCCCCCACTCTCCCCAATTTTTGTCAAAACTTCAGTAAATTTTTCCCCAACCTTTCATTTTTTTTAGGGTACCGGGTTTTCCCTTTTTCCCCTTTCTCTCTCTCCTCCCCCTTCTCTCTTCCTCCCCCTCTTCTTCCTTTTTTTCTCTCCCTTCCTTCTCTCTCTCTTTTCTCTCTTTAGTCGTTCTCTTTTCTCCTTTCTCTCTTTCTTCTGTCTTCTCTCTCTTCTTCTGTCCTCTTTTTTTTTTTTTTCTTCTGCCCCCTTTTTCTATCTCTTTTTTTTTGTTCTCTGTTTTCTTTTCTTTCTCTGTCTTCCTTCTGTCTGTCTGTCCCTGTTTCTTTTTTCCTCTCCTCTCTCTCCTTCTTCTCCCCTCTCTTCCTTTCCTCTCTCCCTCTCTCTCCCTTCTTATTCCCCCCTTCCATATCTCCTTTGATTATCTAACCCCCCGTGCCCCTACGAATCAATGCCACTTCCCACCACTATGGAGAAATGGGGGGGTGGGGTTTGTTTTTTGGGGATGGTGGTGGTAGTTAGGGTGGTGATGGTGGTGGTAGTTAGGGTGGTGGTGGTGGTGGTAGTTAGGGTGGTGATGGTGGACGAGAAGATAAAAAGCACCAAGATGAGATTATTTTATTTTTCGTAATTAATTTTTTACCGAACGCAAAATAATTTCTCTCTCTCTCACACACACTCACACTCTCTCTCTCTCTCTCTCTCTCTCTCTCTCTCTCTCTCTCTCTCTCTCTCTCTCTCTCTCTCTCTCTCTCTCTCTCTCTCTCTCCCTTTCATCTCTTTCCTCCCTTTCTCCCCTTTCCTCCTTCCCTCCTTCCCTCCCTCCCTCCCTTCATCTCCCTCCCTCGCTCCCTCCCTCCCTCCCTCCCTCCCTCCCTTCCTTCCTCCCTCCCTCCCTCCCTCCCTCCCTCCCTCCCTCCTCCCTCCCTCCTTCCTCCCTCCCCTCCCCCCTCCTTCCCTCCCTCCCTTCCCTCCCTTCCCTTCCCTCCCTCCTTCACTTCCTCCCTCCCTCCCAGTAGACAGACACTCAATACTTTGTGGATTACACTGTTGTATTCAGAGAGAACAAAAAAAAAAACAGGAAAATGTATGTGCATTGTTTGAACACAACTGTTGGAATGGATATACGTAACAGACCTGTAACAAACCCTGTCAATTTGTCCTACCCCGCCATTTTGTCCCTGCAATACACCCTGTTGTTATGATTAGTCTACACCCTGTCATACCTTCTTATACACCTCATATGTACATGTTTATATTATGTAATGCAGTTTAATACCCTGCCAACCTTGTCTTCCTAACCATACCCTGCCAAAACATAGGGTCATTTAATATCCATACACTAAACTTATACTGTTAGACCCTATCACCCTGCCAGGTCTACACTCACGATATCCACACTTTGTAAATATACTCCTGTCACCTCACCCTACACCCTGCCAAACCACCTA
>JACEEZ010016457.1:17500-22500 GCA_016584305.1 Chionoecetes opilio
GAGAGAGAGTTGTCAGCTTTATCTATACTTTTTTAGAACCAGTAGTTTACGTACGTGACCGAAACATGTACATAAATACCACACACACACACACACACACACGGCCTCAAACACAACAACACAACACATATACAACCACCATCACCACCTATCCTTGCTAAACCCTCAGTCAGCTCATATATATATATAGTGACTCCCCCCACTCCCCCCCTGCCCCCCCCCCAATTCTTGTACCTCAAGGAGTTCAAGAAGCCTCCAGCCACTAAGAGCCTCGGCATTACATTAGCCATTACTACCACCACCACTGCCACCAAGGATTTGAGGGGGGGAGGGAGGGTTGTTATCTTCACTGATGCTCCCGATCCCATGAAACACCTTGATGCTACCTGATATGATGCACTGATTTCTACGCTACTACCACTACCTCTACTACTACTACTACTACTACTACTACTACTACTACTGTACTACTACTACTACTACTACTACTACTACCTCTACTATACTACTACTACTACTAACACTACTACTACTACTACTACTACTACTACTACTACCTACTACTACTACAATATACCTCCACCGCCTCTTTATTTGCGGCGGGTACGCCATAGCCCCACCTCGCTATTGACTGTGGCATCCACCTTACAACTACCCCTAAAAATACATACATTTACTAACTAACTACCCCTAAATTTACAAACCTACTCTATTCCTTAACCTATCCACCCTTATTTCCCCCTCTCTACCAATGTGGCCTCGCAATCGAGGTCACCTATGTCCGTGTTAGAGGGAGTGGAGTATCTCGTACCCCACTACTACTACTACTACTACTACTACTACTAACACTATTAACACTACCTCTACTACTACCACTATACATGTTGCACGAATCAGTCATAGTTTTTTAGTTATTGTGAAAAACGTGATTTAGAAAAAAAAATCAAGATACCCCTTGCAAAATTTGCAATATTTTTTGAAAAATAGATTTGCTTGAAAATTTGTTCCTAGCAGTTTTCGGACATGCTGAACACGAATCTGGAGTCAGTTTTCAGTTACAATGATTAAAAGTCCCTATTTCAGCCAATTCACAATGACATGATACTTCCAGATATTCCTTAAAAATCACAAATTAGACAAAACTTACTACAAGACATAAAAATATGATAGGAATTGTTAGATTGATAATTACTTCACTACAACGATCAGTATTAGTATTTTCAGTATTTGTATTATTAATCCCTATTTCATCCATCCATGCGATTGATTGTCAAAGTACTTATAAAAACCTAGGATTACTATAGCAATCCGGTGGGACTCCTAATGTCTTCCTATGACTCCTGTAGGATATATCTAGGAGCGAAGAGGCCCGTGAAGGACTCTGAAAGATTGTATACAAAGCGAAGGATACTTAAAAAAAACAGTTCTTCCTTCTCCCATTTCCTCTCCTCCCTTTCTTCTCCTTCCTCCTTCCTCATATATATAAATAATAATAAATAAATAAAAAAATATATATATATATATATATATATAAATATATATATATATATATATATATATATATACTCCCTGATATTAGATTTCGGAAAAAATATGTATATGAAAAAATATAAAAGAATTTTCCACCAAAACCAATCTCTGAACTTACATGGGCCGACCCTCGGGGGGAAAAAAATTGAAAAAATACAATGAAATAAAAAATAAACCTATCGGTGACCTAACGAAAGAGAGAGAGAAAAAAGAGAAAAATTGTGTTTGAAGGGTAACACAAAATTTCAGAGGAAAAAAAAAGAAAAAAAGCATTTATATCGGTGGTGGTGGTGGTGGTGGTGGTGGTGGTGGTGGTGGTGGTGGTGGTGATGGTGGTGGTGGTGATGGTGGTGATGGTGGTGGTGGTGGTGATGGTGGTGGTGGTGGTGGTGATGGTGATGGTGGTAGTGGTGGTGGTGATGGTGGTGGTGGTGGTGGTGATGGTGGTAGTGGTATAACACCCTGTCAGAAGATACAGGGGATGAACGACAGGGGATGAATTTAGGCAGAGGAGAAGAGAAAGACCAGAGGTGACAGGGGGTTGACAAGGCTGTGACGTGTTAAAGGTCGGCAGGGGATGGCGACAGGGGGATGATGGAGGGAGGAGACAGGTGCGCTACTGACAGGAGAGGGGAGGGGTGGCAGGAGGTGTGAGGGGTGCAGGGGGTGTGAGGGGTGGCAGGGGGGTAGGGGTGGCAGGTATAAGGTTCCCCTGGAAACGAGATTATATTAGCCAGTTAATAAATATTGGTCGTGGATTATAGCACCTGTTCCCGCTAACGAGGAGCACCTGCCTCGTTTGGGAGAGAGAGAGAGAGAGAGAGAGAGGAGAGAGAGAGAGAGAGAGAGAGAGAGAGAGAGAGAGGAGAGAGAGTGTCAACCATGATGTTAGTTGTTTAAATAAAAAAATAAAAAGAGAGATTTTAGATTTTCCGTTGCAGTAAAGTAACACTATCAAAAAATATCATTACTAATAAGTAGTATCATCATTATCATGTCATTGTTTTCATTACTATGACTATATCATTACTATAACATTATTTCATTGTAATAATAATATCAACAACAATATTAAGAAGAAGTAGTAGCTGATGATGATATTGATGAATTCTATCTAACTCTAGTACAAATAGGCTATCCATATATTTTAGTATAAGTAGTAGTAGTAGTAGTAGTAGTAGTAGTAAGGGGTAGGGATGGTTGTAGTAGTAGTAGTAAGGGGTAGGGATGGTTGTAGTAGTAGTAGTAAGGGGTAGGGATGGTTGTAGTAGTAGTAGTAAGGGGTAGGGATGGTTGTAGTAGTAATAGTAAGGGGTAGGGATGGTTGTTCTAGTAGTAATAATAGATATAGATTACATCACTGATATCATTACTAACACAAACAATGCTACTTTGGATCATAGTCTTGGATAAACAATAGTCTCTCTCTCTCTCTCTCTCTCTCTCTCTCTCTCTCTCTCTCTCTCTCTCTCTCTCTCTCTCTCTCTCTCTCTCTCTCTCTCTCTCTCTCTCTCTCTCTCTCTCTCTCTCATCTCATCATTCTCGTTCCTCCCGCCTACACAAACACACACACACACAACACACACACACACACAGCACAGCACAGCCTACACTAATGACTATATATCCCTCCTTCCCTCATCCGTAATCACATCAATAATGGAGAGGAGAGAGAGAGAGAGAGAGAAGAGAGAGAGAGAGAGGAGGAGAGAGAGAGAGAGAGAGAGAGTCACTATTTACATCTACGGACCACGTCGCTGGCAACAACCCTCCGCCGCCTCGATAATTATGTGTCTATTGATCTCATTAAGCGAAGCGAGTTGGTGCCCGGAAGGTTATCAGAATTGGAGGGGGGAGGAAGGGGAGGGGGGGGAGGGTACGGGAGGTCAGGTCAGGTCAAGGGATGGGATGGGATTGAAGGGAGCGAGAAAAAGTGGGAAAAGTGGATTCTGTAAAAAAAAAAAAATTGTCGAGTAAGTAAAAAAACAGTAAAAAAGTGTCAAGTGAGTACAAAAAAAAAGTGTCAGCGTCAAAGGAAGATAAAAAAACCCCATCTGAGCAGGAAATAAATGGTGATAGAAATATATTGAAGTAGCAAATACTATAAGGAGGAAAAGAAGATAGTAACAGAAATACGTAACAGATCAGGGAAGAAAGGTCAACTCTAATAGGATACTTATCAACATTAATTATTATATAGGATGACAATGGAGAAAAAAATGGACGAAAAAGAATACAAGAGTGAAAATGTTTGCCATAGAGGAAATAGTGTCAAATAATAATACCAAAGAAAATAATATCATTTATAAAAAAATAAAAAAAATAAAATAAAAAAAAGCAGCAAGATAATAAAACTTCATTAATTATTCCACGCAAAAAAAAAAAAAAAAAAAAACGCAGACATGATTATAACGTTTCGTATTTAAAATTTAACGCAAAATAAACACGCTTTAATTAGGTAAGACCAAGCAAAGAAATGTTAACTAGAAACAAATACACGAAATACACAAAGTAAATAGAGCAAAGACTACAGACAAAGACATAAAAAAAAAAAAAAAAAAAAACTGGAGGCAAAAATTGGACACTTTGATACAAGTTTTGAATAATAAAAAAAAACATTGAAAGTATTATGGCGAAAACAAAGTAGAGGAAAGTACAGAATGTGTGAAGGAGAGGAAGAATGAAGGAATAGGGTGTAAGTTGGTAGGTAAATAGGGAGGGGAGTAAAAGAGGGAGGAATTAGTGGGAGGGAGGGAAGGAGGGAGGGGATGGATGGAGGGAGAGAAGGGATGGAAGGAGGGAGAGATGGAGGAAGGGAAGGAGGGACGGAGGGAGAGAAGGGATGGAGGAAGGGAGGAGGGAGGAAGAGAAGGAGGGATGGAGGGAGAGAAGGGATGGAAGGAGGGAGAGATGGAGGAAGGGAAGGAGGGAGGGAAGGAGGGATGGAGGGATGAAGGGAGGGATAGAGGAAGGATGGAGGGAGATAGGAATTAGTGGGAGGGAGAGAGGATGGAGGGATGGAGAGAAGGGATGGAAGGAGGGAGGGAAGGGAAGGAAGGAGGGAAAGGAGCTATAATCATGGTTTCCCGAGTCAGGTGATAACAGCTTTGCTCAGTGTTTGCAAGGAAAGTTTTATCTCACAAGACTCAAGACCAAGGAAGAAGCTTTTCATAAATGATTTTTTTTCTTCTCTCTCTCTCTCTCTCTCTCTCTCTCTCTCTCCTCTCTCTCTCTCTCTCTCTCTCTCTCTCACACACACTCGGGAAAGGTCATTCAGGACTGCTTTCTAAAGTAATTTGTGGAGTAAATTAGAGGGTTTGTTTATGTCGTCAGATCTCTCTCTCTCTCTCTCTCTCTCTCTCTCTCTCTCTCTCTCTCTCTCTCTCTCTCTCTCTCTCTCTCTCTCTCTCTCTCTCTCTCTCTCTCTCTCCCCCACATACATAAGTAAGACAGGGAGAGAGCCTATGAGA
>JACEEZ010016457.1:27500-32500 GCA_016584305.1 Chionoecetes opilio
AAACAAATCCTTTCCATCCTTTCCCTTCCCTTTCCCTTCCCTTCCCTTCCTCTTCCCTTCCCTTCCCTTCCCTTCCCTTCCCTTCCCTTCCCTCCTTCCCTCATTCTCCCACCTTCCCCTCCATGTTTCTCTCCCCTCTTCCCTACCTCCCTCACTGTCTCCCTTCCCTCCAACCCTTCCATAATGCTCCCTACATTCCACCATATCGCCATGCCAAGAAAGAAATGAGGCTTTGCAAAGACTTAGATAACCCCCCTCTCTCTCTCTCTCTCTCTCTCTCTCTCTCTCTCTCTCTCTCTCTTATAACCTCCTCTTCCTCGTCAGTCTCCCTCCTTCTTCTCCTCCTCCTCCTCCTCCTCCTCTTCCTCCTATTCCCCCTTCTTAGTATTCTGGTGGCAGATCGCGATTCCCAGATAGGAAGAGTTGGAATCTGGTCTGACTGAGAGGAGGAGGAGGAGAAGGAGAAGGAGAAGAGGAGGAGGAGGAGGAGGAGGAGGAGGAGGAGGTAAGGGAAGGTAAGGGAAGGGAAGTAAAGGAAAGTAGCAACGGTAAGGAGGGAGCGAGTAATGCTGTAAGGTAATAGAGGGGAGAAAGAAAGGGGAAATAATATAGAAGGGAAGAAGAAAGGGCGATGTAGAGTGAAAAGAGGAAGGTAAAAGGGTCATGGATTAAAGGAAAGGGAAGTGTATGTGTTAGAGAAGTGTTCAAAGGGAAGTTTATGTGTTAGGGAAGTGTTCAAAGGGAAGTTTATGTGTTAGGGAAGTGTTCAAAGGGAAGTTTAAAGTGTTCAGGGAATTTGTTAATCAAGGGAAGTTTAGTGTTAGAAGTGTTCAAAGGGAAGTTTAGGTGTTAGGGAAGTGTTCAAAGGGAAGTTTAGGTGTTAGAGAAGTGTTCAAAGGGAAGTTTATGTGTTAGGGAAGTGTTCAAAGGGAAGTTTAAGTGTTAGAGAAGTGTTCAAAGGGAAGTTTAGGTGTTAGGGAAGTGTTCAAAGGGAAGTTTAGGTGTTAGAGAAGTGTTCAAAGGGAAGTTTAGGTGTTAGGGAAGTGTTCAAAGGGAAGTTTAGGTGTTAGGGAAGTGTTCAAAGGGAAGTTTGTGTTAGAGAAGTGTTCAAAGGGAAGTTTAGGTGTTAGGGAAGTGTTCAAAGGGAAGTTTAGGTGTTAGGGAAGTGTTCAAAGGAAGTTTAGGGAAGAAAGAAAAGATTCAAAAAGGGATAGTTGAGGTAGTTAATAAGAAAATGATAAACAAAGGAAGAGTTTGAGGTTGTTAGGCAAGTGTGAAAAGGGAAGAGCGTTAAGAGAAGTTAAAAGGGAAGGAGATTTAGAGAAGCAAAAAATTTTAAGAGAAAGATTTAGAAAGAGTAAGAAAAAGGGAAAGAGGAAAAAAAGTGAAAGATAAAATGTAAGAGGGATAGGATTGGATAAAAAATAGGATGGGGGAGAAAAAAGTGAGTAAAGTGAGGTTCTTGTGAAGGTAAGTGTGAAAAAAGGGAAAAAGAGCGAAGAAAAGGAAGAAATAAGGGACAGAAGAGAAAAAACAAAATTTAAAAAAAGGAAAAGTAAAAGAAAAGAAGACTGCAAAAAAAGTAGGGAAGAAGAATAAAAGGAATAAGACAGAAAATGGAAAAAAGGAAGATAAGGATTTGATTAAAAAATACAGACAAAAGGAAAGGACAGAAGGAGATATATAGTAAGTAAGATGAGGTTGTAACGACAAATTTTGAACAGCGACAGAAGAAGAAAATAAGAAGACAGACAGACAGACAGACAGACAGACAACACAGACGACAGACAGACAGACAGAGAAACATAGACATACAGACAGACAGACAGAGACAGACAGACAGACAGACAGACAGACAGACAGACAGAAATACAGACAGACAGACACAGACACAGACATACAGACAAACAGACAGACAGACAGAAATACAGACAGACAGACACAGACATAGACATACAGACAAACAGACACTCACAAAAATATCGAGACGGCAAAAGCAAACACATATAAACAAAAAGTCAAAGCAATATAGACATCCACAAACAAACAAACAAACAAACACAAACATACACAAACGTTTTTTTTCTGAAAGTTGCAATAACCATCAGTATATTAATAAGAGAGACGAAATACCATGCTAGGCCTCCACTGGTAGGCCTAATTCCTTGCTTCTGAGGCGGAGGAAGGGAGGAGAGAGGAGGGAGGAAGGGAGGAAGGGAGGGAGCAAGCGAGGGGCTGAGAATATTGCAAGAGATTAGGAATTCCTCATTTCTTGCGATTATTATTAAGAAGAGAGAGAGAGAGAGAGAGAGAGAGAGAGAGAGAGAGGAGAAGAGAGAGGAGAGAGAGAGAGAGAGAGAGAGAGAGAAAGAGTTTCTTGCGATTATTATAAGAAGAGAGAGAGAGAGAGAGAGAGAGAGAGGGAGAGAAGGAGGGGAGAGAGAGAGAGAGAGAGAGTGTGGGGTGTGTGTGTGTGTGTGGTGTGTGTGTGTGTGTGTGTGGTGTGTGTGTGTGTGTGTGTGTGCTTTATAGGCCAAGGTTATGAGCTATGACAGGAGATAGATAGATAGAGAGAGCGAGAGAGATAAAGCGAGATAAAAAAAGGTAAAGAGAGAGGGAGAGAATTGACAAATGGAGTGACAAGGCAAAAGAATGATGACTGGAAAACGTGAGGAGTAGGTGGAAGAGGAGGAGGAGGAGGAGGAGGAGGAGGAGGAGGTGGAGGTGGTAGAGGGAGTTGAGCAAGAGGAGTAGAAGTAATTGTAGTTCTAGTAAATAAGTAATAGTTCTAGTAAGTAATAGTTCTAGTAAGTAAGTAATAGTTCTAGTAAGTAATAGTTCTAGTAAAAGTAATAGTTCTAGTAAGTAAGTAATAGTTCTAGTAAGTAATAGTTCTAGTAAGTAAGTAATAGTTCTAGTAAGTAATAGTTCTAGTAAGTAATAGTTCTAGTAAGTAATAGTTCTAGTAAGTAATAGTTCTAGTAAGTAATAGTTCTAGTAAGTAATAGTTCTAGTAAGTAATAGTTCTAGTAAGTAGTAATTGTAAGGAGTGTAAGTTCTACGGTCTGTAAAAACGTCGACAGAAAGACAACAACATGAGAGCGAAACGAGTGAGTCATCGAAGATCAGAAAAAATGTGAATCTACATATATAAGAAAATAAGATAAGAAAGATAAGAAGATAAAGATAAGAAAATAAGATAAGAAAGATAAGAAGATAAGGATAAAGATAAGAAAATAAGATAAGGATAAAGATAAGAAAATAAGATAAGACAGATAAGAAGATAAAGATAAAGGATAAAGATAAAGATAAGGATAAAGATAAAGATAAGGATAAAGATAAGGAAAGGATAAAGATAAGGATAAAGATAAAGATAAGGATAAAGATAAGGACAAGGATAAAGATAAGGATAAAGATAAAGATAAAGATAAAGACAAAGATAAGGATAAAGATAAAGATAAAGATAAAGACAAAGATAAAGATAAGGATAAGGATAAAGATAAAGATAAGGATAAAGATAAAGATAGACAAAGATAAAGATAAGGATAAAGATAAAGACAAAGATAAAGATAAGGATAAAGATAAAGACAAAGATAAGGATAAGGATACAGATAAGGATAAAGATAAAGATAAAGACAAAGATAAAGATAAAGATAAGGATAAAGATAAGGATAAGATAAGACAAGGATAAAGATAAGGATAAAGATAAGGACAAGGATAAAGATAAGGATAAAGATAAAGACAAAGATAAAGACAAAGATAAAGATAAAGATAAAGATAAGGATAAAGATAAAGATAAAGATAAGGATAAGATAAAGATAAAGACAAAGATAAAGATAAGGATAAGGATAAAGATAAAGACAAAGATAAGAAAAGAAAAGAAAAAAATCGCAAAGTCAAACACAAGAAACTTCATTAAAATACAAACAGAGAAAATTTGAAATAAAGAACAAGAAACAAGAAACTTCATTTAAAATACAAACAAAGAGATAATTTGAAATATAATCCCACGTAATAAACTGCAATAAACTACAAATTAATTTCCACGGCTTAGCAATATGAGATGGAAAGATTACAATGGCATAATAATAACAAGCTTATTAACACAGGTGACCGGCGAGGTGGTTTTGCAATTAATTGTTACGGCGGGCGAGTCTTGCGCTCAGCTGGATCGCTTGTGTCTCATTAAAACAAGCATTTTGGCATATTAATTATTGCGCCTTTATCATTTATCAATTAATCTTTAAGCTTTGTGTTATTTGGTTTTCTTCTTCTATTCTTATTCTTTTTCTTTTTCTTCTTCTTTTTCTTCTTCTCTTCTTCTTTCTTCTTCTTCTTCTTCTTCTTCTTCTTCCTCTAATTTCACGGCGGTTTTTTAATTACTTATTGTCCTACTTCACGATTTTTCTTTAATACAAGTATCTATATATGTGGTTTCCCCTAATATAAACACACACACACACACACACACACACACCACACACACACACACACACACACACACACACACACACACACACACACACACACACACACACACACACACACACACACACACACACACACACACACACACACACACACACACACACACACAGAAGAAGAGAGAGAGAGAGAGAGAGAGAGAAGAGGAGAGGAGAGAAGAGAGAGAGAGAGAGAGAGAGAGAGAGAGAGAGAGAGAACCAGAAACAGACTCAGACAAGAGTAATAATAAATGGAAAAATTTCAAATCATTCTTATTTTATTTAATCCTTAAGATCTTACCAACCATCCTAACCTTCCTTCTCTCCTTTCTTGCCTCGATCCTACCCCCATCTCCCATCCCTCCATCCCTCTTATCCACATCCCTCTTTCTCGTCCCTCCGTCCCTCCTATCCACTTCCCTCCTCCTCGTCCCTCCGTCCTTCCTATCCAGTCTTTCCCCCATTGCTTGATTGCCCCCTGAAAATCTGTGGAAAATCCTGACAGCAACACTAACGAGAGGAAGGAGGAGGAGGAGG
>JACEEZ010016459.1:0-40000 GCA_016584305.1 Chionoecetes opilio
AATACATGGGAGAAATGTATTTAAATACTAAATACTAAAAACATTTTGCGAATGTATTTGAATACTAAATACTAAATACATCAATTGTATTAAGATACATTTGTAAATACATTTTACCCACAAATTTTAACATGTCCGAAAAAAATGGATTTTCTTAGGATTTCCTTAGATTTTGATTTTCCTTAGAAATTTCCTTCTCAGGCCTAAATTTCCTAAAAATAAGGAAATTTCCTTGAAAGCGGAAACACTGGTTCACTGTAGCATCAGGGTTGCCAGATAGTTGTGCGGGTTTATGGCCAAATTAACTGATAAAAAAGTATTTACATTTTTATATTCTGAGTATTTAAATACAATGTATTTAAATACTCATAAAAGTATTAAAATACTGTATTTCAATACATGACAACCAATGTATTTATAAATACATTTCTAAATACGCAAATGTATATAATTACGTATTTAAATACAAATGTATTTCAATACTGCCCAGCTCTGCGCACAGCATACATGCACAAACACACACACAAACACATTTTTTTTTCTCTCCTCTCTCATCTCTATTTTTTTTATTTGAACTGTTAATACATTAGTAATGGAGCTAAACTCTAGGTTTTACTGTAGAACTATCTATAGCTACATATAATGATATAACATACATTTCATATTCAATAAATCTAGGCCATCAACCAGCTGTTCACCCCCCGCTTTAAGTCTTGTAGCAAGGCATGGTGGTGGAGGTCGGTTTAGCGAACTAGCTGGTTCCACAGACGGCCGTATCGGGGTAAGAAGGAACGTAGGTGGTGCTCTGTCCTGGAGAAGGGCACATTCACTTGCTCCTGTCTGTATAGGGCGACACGGGTGGAGTGAAGGGGCGGCGGGGGCCTGGGGAGCTTGGTGGCTGCCAGGTGGGGCGTGTGGAGATTGAGTGCCTTGTGCATGACATATAAACCTGCCACGTTCCTGCACTCCTGGAGGGGTTGAAAGGAGTCAAGCACGAGGTGGGGACTTTTGCCATTCACCAGTCGCTGGGCTCTTCTCTGGACGTGTTCTGGTCTGGCCAGGTAAGAGGGCGGGCAGGAAGACAATGCTAGAGGAGAGTATTCCATGAGGGGACGTACCTGTGCCTTGTACAGGACCTCAACCCCTTGGCAGAAGGTGGGAGATGCGCCGGACACAGCTTAGTCTCCAGACCGCGTTAACAACTCCCTGGAATGACTAGTGAAGGCCAGTCCCGCGTCAAACTCCACCCCAAGGATGGATCTCTGAAGCAGGAGTGATCTACCCTCAAACTGTATATCCAGCAGGTTGGCGATGTCTTGCCTGCGGGAGATAAGCAGTACCTGGGTTTTGTCAGGGGCTAAACTGACCTGCCATCGACTACTCCAGGTGACGATGCTATCCAATGCGAGGGGTATGCGACACACCCTGTTCTACCAGTCACGTAGGTCGTATGTGAAGGCAATGGTGCAGTCGTCAGCGTACGCCTGTGCCTCAGGAATGAGCTAGAGAATGTCATTGAAATAGACATTCCATAGAAGAGTCCCGAGTCCTGGAAGTGTGACCGTTGATCACCACCCGTAAGGTCCTGTCTTGGAGTTAGTCCTGGATGAGCGGCAGCAGGGCTCCACGCACTCCCAGGCTCCTCAGTTTGTCGGTGAGACCTCGGTGCCACACCCTGCCAAAGGCCCCGGCGATGTCCAAAACCACAACAAAGGTGTCCATTCCTCTGTCCAGCGAGTGGTTCCAGGAAGCAGACTGAAGGAGGAGCAGGTCTGCAGCTGACCTTCCCTGCCTGAAACCAAATTGCTTGGAGTTGAGGAGATGGTGGGCGTCCAAGAAGGTGTTGAGTTTGGCGGTGATGAGGGACTCCAGGATTTTCCTAACATTGGTGAGGAGGGAAATTGGGCGGTATTGTTTTGGGTCCCGTTTGCTGTTTTTTTTGTGGATGGCCACAACTCTTACTTCTTTCCATTGCGTGGGCCACTTGCATGAGGAACGGATGTTGTTGAAGGTGATGGTGAGGGATGGAGCGAGCTGGGCAGACACATCCCCTTAAGACTGGTTCTCAATTCGTTTCAAGCCATGGACCACTAGCCCAATTGAAAAAAAAATCATGGACCATCTCCTTTTTTACTTTAGAGATATGATGAGTGAGTATGTGAGTACGATGAAAAAAGGGTAGATTTTAAAGGTAGGTAAAGGCTTGGTTATAAATATATATCCTATATATATAAAGTAAACGGAATTTTCAGAAATATATTAAATACTATTAGACGGCTAACATTTTGGTTTCATATATATTTCAGTTAATTTCCATATATCGTTAACGTCCTGTGGACCACTAAAAAAGTTATCATGGAGCTCCAGTGGTCCATGGACCACCAGTTGAGAACCACTGCTTTAGGAGGTGAGGGCTGATGTTGTCAGGCCCTAACGCCTTCTTGGTATCTATTAGCCGCAACTGATTTTCTACTTCTTTAATGTTGACTGCTAGACTCTCCAGAGAGGACCTGGTGAGGGAATGTATCTTTGGAGGCTCGCGTGCGGGGTCTGGCACCTACATCTTTAATGAAAAATGAGCTGCCAACAGCTCAGTCTTGTCCTTGTCGCGGACAGCCACCGACCCGTTTGGTCAAGTAAGTGGTGGAATGGTGTTGTCAGCATAGAGGCCCTGCTGCTGCTTCACTCCACACCATCACTCCTTACTGCTCACTGACTGGCCGCTGTACTTGGACTTTTATGTCCTCTCTCCAGCGTTGTATGGCCTGCTTTTCGACCCGGCACATGGTCTTGCAGGCTACTTTGTGCAGATGTTTGTTGAGTTGGGAGGGGTGGGACTTGTACCGCAGCCAGGCCCTGCTCTTATTGTCAGCAGGTCTCCTACACTGAGAACCAAACCAGGGCTGATCATAGGGCTTGGATTTTTAGGTTTGGCTGGGTGTATGATTTTTCTGGCAGGACAGGAGGAGGTTGGTGAAGGAATCCACTTGTGTGTTTACATCACCGTGGAGAAGCTCCGTCCACACAATGGAGTCCAAGTTTTCCTTTAGTCTGTCCCAATCTCTCTGCGAGACCAAAGCCAGTTGACGCGGGCAGTAGCCTCGTCGCGTACCACAGTGATGCTGATGGTGGTGAGTACGGTAGAGTGGTCCGATGATCCAACCATGCCCAGCCATGCCCAGGGGGAGGCAGGTGACCACTTTGTCTGGCCAATATGTGATGACGACGGGGTCCAGGGACGAGCCAGAGGTGTGGGTGGGGAAGTTGACATGGTTGCTAAGGCCGTACTCAGTCAGCAAATCCTCGAACTGCCTCGCAACCAGATGCTGGTTCATGTCCCCTACAACAATGAGATGGTTGCAGGAGTGCTGGAGAAGTAGGGTGTCAATGTTGGTGGGGAGGAAGTGGATGGGGTCATTTTCCTGCCACTGTGGGCGGTAGCAGACGCATAGCAGGATGGTATCGTGGCGACTCGTCCACTATTGAAATAGTAGTCAGTCTGGGCCCTACATACTACCTAGTCATCCCTACATGGGGTTCTGCGTCCCTGGCCACGGTGAGCAGTAAGGCCAATCCCTGAAATAGATTTGTTGGGGAAGGGCTTGCACCCCCTCCCTGTAAAAATGTACTGAACCACATAAACAATAAGAAGTAGAGGACGGGGGCGAGGTAACCGACCCAGGGGAGGGGAGGCCTGCCTATGACGAGTGCGGGGCAAAGCCCTCGGGAATCCCGCACTCTAAATAAAGTGGGAGGGCCCTCTAGCCTATTTTTTTTTTCTTGTAGGGGTCCCCGGGGGCAGTGCAGAGGCGGCGCCTGCCCATTGAATCACTCTTTGGAAAAACCTCCGGAGGATTCTTCATGTGGGCTCCTGAACGTTCGGGACCCTCTCAACGATCATCATTATATATTTTATATATATATATATATATAAAATATATATATAATATATATATATATATATATATAAAATTTGGGGAGGCGGTAGCAGAGTGGTTAGCGTCACCGAGTGGTGTTCTCGAAGACCAGAGTTCGATCCCGAGTGAGACCCATAAATCCACTTATAATATTTATGCACTGTCGAGTGGCCTAAGAACACCCACATGCCCTGCCCAGTAACTCTACCTTCGATTGCGAGTGCATCGGAGGACACAGGGGGGCGGCATGAGCCCTCTAATTACACAGGCGTCTCTATAAAAATCCTGCCTGCGCCACCACAGGCGAGGGCCAACCATCACAGCCCTCAAGTGAGCCTCCAGGGCCTACCATCCGAGCCCTGCAGGTCACTGCCTACAGGCGCTTTATGTATAGATGTAAAAAAACCACCACATATATATATATATATATATATGATTATCGTCTGAGAGGCTCAGAACGTTCATGGAGCCCACGTGAAGAACCCTCCGGAGGTTTATCCAAGGAGTGATTGCGTCTGCGTCCGAGGGTGCGTCCCTGCTCCATCACTTTTCAACAGTTGTATGGACTGGGTATAGGGCAAATTGTAGATCAAAGTGCTTGTGGAGCATCCCTCAGCAATACCAAGATCACTGATCTTGTTTTTGCCGATGATGCAATAATCTTTGTTGAGTCGGTGGAGGTCCTGGTCATGACTCTCGAGGCGTTGCACGAGTAGGCAAAGCCTTTGGGACTTGAGGTCTCCTGACTGAAGACGACCAAGGTCCAGGTTTTTGGAGGCCTACTAGATGAAACAGCACAGTCTGTTCATGCGTGCGGCGAGAATATTGAGATCTTCAAAAGCTTTACATACCTCGGTAGCGCAGTCCAGAATGACGGCGGGTCAAGAAGTCTTACGGTGGATTGGCAGAGCCCACGCTGCTATGGACTCGATCAGCACGAGTATTTGGCGTTGTCGGTGCCTGTGCATAAGAACAAAGATCCGGTTCTTCAAGTGGCTTGTGATCCCTCTCTTATTCTATGGATGTGAGACATGGACACTAAATAGCGACTTGAAGAGGCGTAATCGATGCCTCTGGTAATAAATGTCTTCGCAGAATCAGCGCCAACTTCGGTTATATGGGCATGTGTCACGCTACCCTGAAACCGATCCTTTCCACCGGGTTTGCTGTATATGTAAGAGACAATCCGACGTGGAGGAGGCCATGGGGGAGCCCACAAGGCGCCCCCATGGCCTAATTCTATTGCTACATTCTATCATTCATCCTTAGTCCTTAGTGTTGGCTGAAATCACCCCGGGAAGCGGATAACAAACCCCCGGCTAACACCCGGTACCCATTCACTGCTGGGTAGACAGGGGCTCGGGTTTTAGGGAAACAGCCCATCTATCTCCGCTCCGGCCGGATATCGAACCCGGGAACTTCCTGGCCCGGCTTCGAACCGAGCGTGCTACCACTACACTACGGAGTGCCCCTAATGTAATGTAATCAAGTAGGAGTGTTGCTGTTTTCATGAAGTCATTGTGAGATTTACTCTATATTGTTATGTTTAAGTATTATGAACGAGTTAAGAAATCATGTTCTGACAACACTCCCTGAAGTTTCCCATTATGCATATTTACATAGGCAAGGTATGTGTTTTCTCTCTGACATAAATAGCATCCTCCATGACAGTAAACAATAATTAGTGAAGTATCAGGGTTTTTTCGCATTTGTTGCAGTCTTGTCGGTGCACTTCTAATATCAAGAAAAAAAAAGCATCTGGCAAATCTTTTGGGTAGCCCGTCAGGGCCAGGAATTGTTGACGTGAGGCCGCGGTGTGTGTTCAAATAATACTCTGAAGTGTTACAGCGTGTGACGGTTGTGTCTTACTGCAACATTGCGTTTTCTGCTAACGAGTGTATCGTGAACACGCTCAGCAAGACAAGTGAGATACAGCACGTTCTATAAAGTCATAAACAGGAGAGTTGGTTATCTTGTGGTGTCTTCACTAGAACATCTGCCGCCTTTGTGCAATATAGTGTGTGTGGAGTGTGTGCAATGATGAAGCTTATATGTAGCTGTGAAATATGTAAGGTTAAGTGACTACTCATGTGCCCGCGTACCCTTCCACCATTTCTTATCCCCGCCCTCGCCTCAGAAAAAAGAAGAAGTTGTGCTCCAAGACAGCGAGGTGTATGTATAATGTGCAAACCAGTATGTGTGGAGCGTATACAGTGATGTTGGAAGCGTACATGGTACACCAGATTCTTCTTGAAAACTGTGTGATTCATATTTATGGAAAATTTCTAGTTTGACACCGAATTCACTCTGGTGGACGAAACTATTTTTGGTAAAATTCTGGAGTCCTTTCCCGCCCTTATTAGTGAGTTTTATTCCTCCAAACCTACACAGATCACTTCAGACACTTCTAAAACGTAATGATAAAGTGGAGAGACGCCCCCTTCACACCCCTCCCCCCCTAAGGGCTGGAAAGAACTATAACTTTACCAGGTTGATAATATTGAGGTTAAGTAAGTAACAAATTTTTGGAGGTCTCGCTAGGAGTTATTAGTGAGGTTAGGTTACGTTATATGAGGTTAGATTAGAATATTTACGATTTAATATTTTTGAGAGGTCTAATGGGGGGGAGTCGTTTAGGAGGGGAGGGGGAGTGAAGGGAGGATCTCTCCCCCACTTTATAATTACGCTTTAGGTCAAAATTGTAATTGTGAAAGAAAAACTGAGCAAAATTCATGGAATTAAAATGGTTAGCTGCTTACTGGTCATTAAGATATGAACAAGCTTTCAAAAGTTGGAATGATGATCTCTCACCCCTCATGTATTCATGCTAAAGATTGAACTATTTACTTTGCTGTTCTTTTTAATGTCTCCGTTAGATCCGTCGGAGCTTTCTTTCTGACACCAGAATTCTGAATTTCCCTTTAGCCTGTTGATGCTAACTGTGACTCGGCGAAACGTTGCACAATAAAGGAGTGATTGATTGATTGATATAATGCTAAAAAAGGTGAATGTGCCAGACATCAGAGGTCATATGGCCACTATGGCAAAACATATAAAGGGAGGTTAAAGAATAATAGTGAAACGATGAGGGAAGGGGAAAGAACGGAATGTTACAGCAGGATGGCTATATCAGATGTAGGATGTGGATTTGTTGGAGGAAGGAGGTTAAATTTTACAGGGAGAAGGAGGGGGATTCCTGGAGAATGTCCGCAAGACAGAGAGGTCGGGAAAGGGAGGACAAATGAGGGAAGGAACTGGAACGGGCAGGAGTAAGATGGGGGCAGGATATTAGGACATGTTGGACAGTGAGAGGAACTTGACAGGGTGTGCAGAGGGTCGGGGTGGAGCGTGACATGAGATAGGAGTGTGTGAGGTTGGTATGGCCTATGCGTAAGCGTGCGAGAGCAGTCTCCCAACGTCTATTAGAGTGGTAAGGATTTGACCATGGAGAGATAGAGGTTTGATCAGGCGAAGTTATTGGCAGAGAAAGTGGTTCCAGGAGGATTGCCAGCGATCGAATAGGAAAGATTTAAAGGAAGGGTAGTAGTCGGAGGCTGGCAAAGTTTGAGAAACGGGGGCATTGGGACATAGTGGCCGAGCGCGCCAAAGAATCAACGAGTTCGTTGCCCGAAATACCCACGTGACTCGGTACCCAGCAGAAGCAAATTGTTTTGTGGCGTATGGATAGTCAGAAAAACCTGTCTTGGATCTCCCGAACAAGAGGGTGAAGTGAGCGAAGAGATTGTATAAGAGAAAGGGAATTGCGGGAATCAGTGAAGATAGTGAAGGAACAGGATGGGTAGAAAAGTATGCGTTTCAAGGCGAAGAGGATGGCGTACAATTCCGTTATAAGAACAGTGGATTCTGTAGGTAGTGGTATTGATAGTGAAAAGAGGGGAAGAGGACAGCAAAGCCAGAACCAGAGTGGGATTTAGAACCGTCGGTGTAGACGTGGGTGCTAGAGGATGAGGGGAAAGGTGTTCAAGAAAGTGAGAGCGGAGGACAATGGGAGGAATGGTAGACTGGGAGAGGTAGTGGGGACAGAAGAACAGATATGGGGGGAAGGTATAAGCCATGGGGGGAAGGAATGAACATAGAAAGGGAGAAGATTAAGAGTAGGAAAGGAGGAGTGGGAGAGAAGGGTGCGCATGCGAACGGGGAAGGGCGGTGGCAAAACGAGGGGAGGAAGAGATCACTGTGAGGAGAGCTTGGGGGACTGCAATCTTAGAAGTGGGAAAATGATGAAGGCGAGCATAGCACCGAAGCGATAGGAGGGCTCGACGGCGAGAGAGGTATGGGAGGCCCAAACTCAGCATGAAGGCTCTCAACGGGGAGGAGCGAAAGGCACCTAGAGCCGACGGAGGCCTAGGCGGTGAACAGGGTCCAGGAGGTTGAGGAGGGAGGCAGAGGCAGAGGAATAAATATGACATCCATAGTCAAGAGTGGAGAGGACCAGGACAGTGTGGAGATGGAGGAGGGTCTTGCGGTCAGCCCCCCAAGACACATATGAGATAGTTTGTAGGAGGCGGAGGCGACGAAGGGAATTTACCTTTAGAGATAGGATATGTACCTCCAGGTAAGGCGAGAGTCGAAAGTGAGGCAAGGATTTCCAGAGGAGCAGTACTTGAGAGGTATGTCATATAGAGAAAGTGGAGGTGGGAGTGTTACACGAGAGCGGGAGAAAAGGATGGAGAAGGATTTTGTGGGAGAGAAACGAAAGCCATGATTAGTAGCCCAGGAAGAAGCAGTGGAAATTGCAGATTGGAGGAGACTGCGGAGGGGTGCCGGGGAAGGGCCGGAAGCGTAGATGGCTAGGTCATCCACGTAAAGGAGGACCGGACGCCAGGTGGGAAGGTGGAGACGAGTCCATTTACTGCAATGAGGAACAAGGAAGTGCTGAGGACACTTCCTTGGGGGACACCCTTCATATTGTGGGAAGGACGAAGAAGTGGAGGAAGATACTTGACTCTGAAGGAGCGATCACATAGAAAGGACTTGAGAAAGACCCCATGTTTCTATGGCGAAAGTGGTTAGCTGGTGGAGGATATGATGTCGCCAGGCGGTATCATAAGCTTTCTCTAAATCAAAGAAAACAGCAAGGGGCTGGATTCGTGACGGGCAAAGGCTGTGGTAATGTATGTTTCCAGGTGGGCTAAGGGGTCAGCTGTGCTTGGCCATGTCGGTAGCCAAACTGAGAAGGGGAGAGAAGACTTTTGGATTCCAGGAACCACATAAAACGGAGATTGATCATGCGTTCCAGTAACTTGCATAGGCAACTAGTAAGGCAATGGGGCGGGAATCTTGAGGGAAGGTACCGGATTTATTGGGGTTTGAGAACGGGAGGACAAGGGCTTCGCGCCATGGGGGGGGAAAGTCTCCAAGGGACCAAACCCCGGGTTTAAAGAGGGCTAGTAAAAGAGGAGAGAAACAGGAGGGAGGTGTTTGAGTATTTGGTTAGTCAGGGCCTTCACATGTGTCGCGGCAAGAATGAAGAGCGGAGGCTAGTTCAGAAGAAGAGAAAGGGGCATTGTAGTATTCAGAAGAGGATAGAGAGAAGGTAACAGGAATGCGTTCCCTGGCAGCTTGATTCTAGTGAACTGAGGAGGGGTGGGATCCACTACTAACGAGACTGAAAAGGGAGCCTAATTCCTCTGCTACTTGGAATGGTCTGCAATAATTTGGTTATGAAACGTGCAGGACTGGGGCAACAGGGGGCGGGTGTTACCTGACAATTTATGGATTCGGCGCCAAACTGAGGAAATGGGGGTATCTGTGGTGAGGGAGGAGACGTAGGTGCGCCAACTATTAATTACTGAGAGTTTATTGATCCGCTTAAGGCGGGCAGAGGCTTTTTTAAAAGAAATAAAAGCTGGGATTTGACCGGGGGTACCGCGTTTGCAGCGGTAGCTGCTCCAAGAAGCCCCTCTTTGATCGGTGGGGCCTTTACAATCCAAAGTCCACAGGGAACGCATTTAGAGGTAAAAGGACGAGAGGTTCGGGGGATAGCTGTAAGGGCGGGGACTTGGAATAGAAACGGAAAAGTAGGTGAGCATATCAGAGGTGGAAGAAAAGGTGGAAGGATGGAGCGGAAGGGCAGAAAGGAAGGCAAAAGTGCGCCAGTCGGCTCTGCGGAAAACACCATCGTGGAGGGTTAGGAAGAGGGACGTATGAGGTAGGAGAAAGGAGGATAGGAAAATGGTCGCTATAAGGGTATTGGTCGAGGACCGACCAGTGCAGGTCTAAGCGGAGGGAAGGAGAGCAAAGAGAGAGAGGTCAAGACACAAAAAAGACTGAGTCCTCACATCAAAGTGAGTGGGGCGATTAGAATGAGAATAATGAAGTCGGTGGTGGCTAGGAAGCGTTGAAGGGAGCGGCCACGGGTGTTTATGGTGGAGTCACCCCAAAGGAGTGGCGGCAGTTGAAGTCACCTACTACCAGCAAAGGGGGTTGTAGGCGGGAGAGAAGGGCGTGTAAGGCATCAAGAGATAAGATTTTCATCTATCTAGACACTTTGCAAATACCAACTACAAGGTTATTGACTATACAAAGCGCCGCCACGTCAGCACGAACTAGGCGGACTCGAACGCTGACCGAATGCACAGGGACGCTGCACATTGCGAGCTCACGTCTCTACCAACCTTGTCACCCTGACGGGCTGTAAGGGATCAAAGTCAATAGGTTGAGAAGGAGAGAAATAGATGGAAACAATAGTAATCCAACGTGGATATATACCCTTTAAAAGGGTACATGGGAGAGTAATGTTGACATTCAGGGAGATAGAAACCGTTTCCTGGTAGACAAGGATTGAGTAGGAAGAAATAGAATGGGGGGAGGAAATAAAGTGGTAATTGGGAATTGCAACAGGGGGTTGAGTAAGGAAAGTTTCTTGGAGGCAGATAACTTGCGGTTCATAGCAGGAAATCAGGAGACGAAGATCTTGTCTGTGGAGCGGAAGCCGCGAATGTTCCCTTGGAGGACAGACATTGTGTAGAGGTCAACGGGTAATGAAGGGTTGTAATGGTAGTGGCAGTAGAGGGGTCAGGAGGTTCAGGGGCGTCAGGAGTGAGAAGTGAAAAAGAGCGAATTATTTTGTTCCTCTTCTATACTTACCCTCTTAATATTACAACTGTAATCTAATGTGGGCGAAATGCCTCTAGCGTGCGGGCGAAATGACTTTGGACGAAATGATCTTTTAATGTGTGCCAAATGACCGAATTCCGTGTTGATAAATAGATAACATTCAAGGGTCTCATGATGGTACAGTAGTCTAGTGGCGAATATTTTTTTGTTGTACGTGACATGGCGTATATGGAAGGAGAGCACTCGGCTATTGTCCCTTACATTTTCTCACACTCTCGTCCCCATCTCATGAAGATAATTATGACACTGCAAGGCTGTTACTAAAAATCAAACTCGGGAGAATTTCACTTGAAGCAAAGAATACTAATCACTATTTATTGTTTGGATGAATTTAGAAAATTAGAATAATTCAGAATTTCAAACCATAAACATTTTAGGAGATAGCTTTCATCCTCATAAACTTTCCATTAAGTACGGTCTTACTCCACTGTCTGTGAGATTTGACGTGAACTTAAATTCCAGTGATTTTGCAAAAAAATAACATATTTTACGCAGTATATTATAAATTTCAGTGCTTTTCACAGCTTTTTTTCTTCTGAAATTTAGATGACTTAGTCTATGCTTGTCTACCAAAAATAGATCCCGGAAACCTCGAGTTTCATCATGGGCAGGAAGTGTGCTGTAATCCAATGCCGCTCTGGGTACATGCCCAAGCACGAGGAAAAGAAGATCGCGGTTGTTGGCGCAAATCCCTGCGCAAAGTCAGTTTTCCGATTTCTACTAAAAATATCCCACTGAAGAGTAGAGGCATTGTTATGAAATGGTATCAGAACAGCTAGTTGTATGATTCTGAACTTAGCAATGACAGAAGAATGAAGATAAATGAGATGAGACAAACGGTGCTGAATATTGCTGAAATTGAGGTGGCAGAACAGGCTGTCCAGGAGTAAGTGGCTAAGAGATGCTAAGGAAATACAGAGGAATGAATGAACATAAAAGTCACAATGATTGGAAAGTGTGAGAAGGAGAAGAGGGAGGATGTGAAGGATAATGGAGTAAGGTGATGCCAGGAGCCCAACAGGAGGAATCATGATGAACTGGAAGGAACAGGCAGCAGAATATGGAAGGTAATTATAGAAGGATGACACTGGATCGAAGAAGATGATAAGATCATTCTATCCCAAGCATGAGAAAAATCTGATGACTAAACAAGATATATATAATATATATATATATATATATATATATATATATATATATATATATATATATATATTATATATATATATATATATATATATATATATATTATATATATATATATATATATATATATATATATATATATATATATATATATATATATATATATATATATATATATATATATATATATATATATATATAATATATAGTTGATATTCTTAAGTTGGTACATGAAGATTTTCAGGGCGGCAAAACCACTCGTCATTTCTTCGGGTTCTTTATGTGCGTGCAATGTTTCGCCAAGGCACTTGGCATCATCAGGCTACAATGGTTTATATACGTTAAAATACTAAAAACTGCTAAAGCAAACATCTAAAAATTTAAAGCAATAAAATAATCCTATATTATCTAAAAACTAAAAACATAATTTACACTTTAACAAACCTTGAAGTGTATGCTGTCTAGGTTATTGATGTTCTAAAACTTAGGTATGGTAATACATCTCTATCACAATATCGTAAACTAGAGAAGACTGATTTCAAAGTAAAAAAGACTAGACTAGATTTATAATTTTTGCAAACATGTAAAGCATATGTCGTAATCCCTAACTTCCTTCAATTTAAATTATATAAACCCATGCTAAACCAATACATCTACATATAAGTAATTTCAATTTAAATTACTAAACTTAGAACTAAAAGAGAAAAACAGGCTACTTAAAAATCATACAGAGGACTTTCATCAATCTAAATTTGATCTGAAAAACACTTTGTCATGGCTTGATTTTAATTGTCTTTTTAATAGATTAGTACGTAGTAATGACTCTAAATTCAAAACAGCTAAAGCTTGTCATAGGAAAAAAACTGTATTCTCTAGGCATTCCTCTGGAACACTCGGTCAATAAGGACAAAGTCGTAATTAATCTTTTAATCGTTCGTTAACTCCTGCTGAATTTTTTTTACTTGCCCTTGGACTACCTTTTGCCTTACCAAAATTTAATATTAATTATGTTAAACATTACTTTGCATTTGAGAAACTTATTAATACACTTAAATATACAGCTAAAAAACCATTTATTATGGATTGGGATAACTTGGTTCAAGGCATTTCTACTATTCCTCACTCATCATACCGCGAATTTAATGACTTCAAACATTCCTTCCCTAAACTTCCATAAATTCAGTTTGATGCCTTAAATGACCTTAAATCTGATAATACTATCTTAATCACTAGACCCAATAAAGGACGTGGTACAGTAATTTTAGATAAACGAGTATATTGACAAAGCTGAATCCATCCTTAATGACTAGGGGGTTGGGGGGCACTCAGTAGAGCGCATACCTCCGCCCGAATATTTCATCATATGGTTGCCATGGCAACAGTTGTGATTCGATTTCATAAAAAATTTTTTATAAAAATAAATAAAAATAATAATATATATATATATATATATATATATATATATATATATATATATATATATATATATATATATATATATATATATATATATATATATATATATATATATATATATATGCACTCAGTATGAGCGCATACCTCCGGCCGAATATTTTATCAATTGGTTGCCATGGCAACAGTTGTCAATAGATTTCATCCAAAATTAAATCAGTTCTTCCTTATACCAAATAAACTTGGTATACCAGTTTGGTCCAAATCTATTCTAACCTTTCGAGAAATCCTGTACACTAATAAACAAACAAACAAACAAACAAACAAACAGACAGACAGACAGACAGATCGGGGTGAAAACATAACCCCTCCAACTTCGTTGGCGGAGGTAATAAAACTAAATTTAAAGTCCTCGCTGATAATACATTTTCTTTCATTACTAAAATGGAGGACAGACTTATCTGTCATCTTAGAGCACTACTTAAATTAAAAGTTATTACTAAAGAAGTCTCCAATTATAAATTTCCTAGCGGTCCCTCCCCTGGTGTCCTCTATGGATTACCGAAAATTCACCAAATAGGTAACCCCTACGCCCTATGCTTAGTATTATTGGCACTTTTAACTATAACTTAGTTAAATACTTTGTCCCAATAATTGACCCCCTAACTACCAATGAATATACAATTAAGAACTCTTATGATTTTGCACATTAATTATAAACAATTAACATAAACAATGCGGTAATGGCTAGTTTTGACATCCAATCACTATTTACAAATACTCCATTAGATGAGACTATTGAGATCATCACCGATAATTTATTTCATAATGTTACCACTTTTCTTAACCACACAAAAAACTATTCTCTGATTTATTAACATTAGCTATAAAAGACGCTCCATTCATATTTAGTAAAAAACTTTATGTCCAAACTGATGGGGTTTCCATGGGAACTTGCTTGGGTCCTTCCTTTGCCAATGCTTTTCTATGTCATCATGAACAAATTTGGCTGTCTGACTGCCCTACCTCTTTTAAACCCTTTTATTATAAACATTACGTTGATGACACCTTTTTACTTTTTAAGAATGTTGAACATATTCCCTTATTTTTTAATTACCTTAATTCTAAACACCCAAATATTAAGTTCATATACGAAGTTGAAAACCAATTATCACTACCATTTCTAGATATCTTGGTTACACGTAAGGATAATTATTTTACTACCTCAGTCTACCGTAAACCTACCTTCACAGGCCTTGGTACTCAGTATTTATCATTCATTCCTAACCTTTTTAAAACCAATACTATTAAGACCTTACTACACAAATGTTATAGTTTCTCCTCCAACTGGTTTGCCATCGATAATGAAATTAAATTCCTTACTAATTTTTTCCAAAAAAATGGTTATCCACTTAAATTGATAGAAAAAACAATCTCTAGTTTCTTAGATGAAAAGTTCAACCCTAAGTCGAGTCAAACCGAATCTATATTAGACACACATTATATTAAACTTCCATTTTATGGCCATCTTAGTTATATCATTCGTAAAAAACTCAATGATCTACTTAAGTTACACTTTCCTAACTCAAAATTTTAATTTGTTTCCACTAATCCATTTACTATAAGAACACATTTCATATATAAAGATTCTATACCTAAAACTCTTATCTCCAATATAATTTATGAATTTGAGTGTTCGAGCTGTAAGGCTCGATACATTGGCGAGACGTCGAGAAATCTAACCCTTAGGTTCGCAGAACATAAAGGTGTGTCTGTTCGTACTGGCCGACCTATTTCTTCCCCTTCTTAATCTGCAATACGTTCCCACTCCCATGATCTTGATCACCCATTCTCTATTGATGATTTTAGAATCTTATCAAAGGCAAACTTCTCTAGTGATACCAAATTATTAGAATCCATACACATCAAGCACTTGTCCCCTGATCTTAATAACCAAGTCACCTCATGCCAATTACATATACTCAAATGATTATCACACTGTTTCGATCGTCCGACTCTCGTTCCGATCGCCTCATAGGAACCGAAATGCTACCTGCAATATCATTGTTCATTCAGTCTTCTGCCAACCTAGACAGCATACACTTCAAGGTTTGTTAAAGTATAAATTATGTTTTTAGTTTTTAAAAAATATAGGAGTGTTTTATTGCTTTAAATTTTTAGATGTTTGCTTTTAGCAGTTTTTAGTATTTTAGCGTATATAAACCATTGTAGCCTGATGATGCCAAGTGTCTTGGCGAAACGTTGCACGCACATAAAGAACCCGAAGAAATGACGAGTGTTTTTGCCGCCCTGAAAATCTTCATTATATTTTAAATATATATATATTATATATATATATATATATATATATATATATATATATATTATATATATATATATATAGATAGAGAAGAGAGAGAGAGAGAGAGAGAGAGAGGAGAGAGAGAGAGAGAGAGAGAGAGAGAGGAGTCTGGGTGGTCGGGACCCACGGCAAAACCGGGTCAGTGGCGCGGGTAACTCGCCGCGGCCTCTACTTTCAATTGTGTTTGTGGCTAAGATAAGTTTTTACATATACGTATATATATATATATTAATATATAATATATATATATATATATATATATATATATTATATATATATATTATATATATATATATATATATATATATTATATATATATATTATATATATATATATATTATATATATATATATATATATATATATATATATATATATATATATATATATATTATATATATTTATATGTGTGTGTGTGTGAAAATAAAAGTTTTATATTGAAAGTCTTGTATTTATATAATGGCCAGTTTATATAATACAAATCTTAGTTCAGTGCGTCCACACTGAAGCCATGCCGAAAGAACTACGGGCCAATAGGATGGAATCCCTTAAGGGAAGTACCTCCATTGCCAAACAAAGTTATCGTAATAAAATGAAGTTCTTACCACTGTTAGAAGGGAAGTGGGAGTGATGTTCGAAAATGTCAGGAATCGCAGCATTGGCCTCCACTGAAAGTTGCCTAAACTGAGAAGCTAGTCCAGTATACAGTATTCTATGGACGGATATATGGGGGAATCCCGCATATATGCGTATCAGCATTCCATATACAGTAGACATACTCCATATGTTGGGGAGGGGCTTGCACCCCCTCCCTGTAAAAAGTTATCTTAGTCACAAACACAATTGAAAATAGAGGCCGCGAGCGAGGTAACCGCGCCCCCGTCCGGGCTTTCCCGGGGGCCCGACCACGCAAACCCCTCCAATGCCGACATAGGGGGGTGTGTGTGCCTATGACGTTTGAAGCGCAAAGCCCGCGGGAATTCCGCACTGTAATATAAGTGGGAGAGCAGCCTAGACCATCATTTCCTTGTGGGGGTGACCTGGGCGGTGCAGAGGCGGCGCCTGCACGTCGAATCACTCCTGAGATAAATCTCTAGGAGTCTAGAGAGTTCTTCGTGTGGGCTCCTGGAACGTTCTGAGCCTCTCAGACGATCATCGACTACCTCTCCTATCGGGCGAGCTCAGTAGGCTGAGAGAGGATTTAGTGGGACTCTCTGAGACGAGGAGGCCTGCCAGTGGCGAGACTAGCAGTGGGGGTTACACCTACTACTGGTCCGGCATGAGCAATGGTCACCGTGTCCGGGAAGTAGCTATAGGCATCTCCAGGTAACTGCAGCAGTCTGTTGTTGAGGTTACTCCGGTAGATGAGCGTATAATGCGGGCGAGGATGAAACACACACTGGGTTTCATGTATCTTGTTGCAGTGTACGCTCCTACTGAGTTGTGTGAAACTGAAGAGAAGGAGATTTTCTACGCCAAACTCGACTCTGTATTAGACCAGTGTCCTCCTCGGGACACACTTAATTTCTTGGGCGACTTCAATGCTACTACTGGCCCTGTGAGAGATGGCTACGAGTTATGTGTTGGTCCCCATGGCTCCGGATAACAGGAACATTAACAATCCTCTCCTGAATTTCGCGAGGCCCAAAAGGTTGAGAATTGCAGGTTCTTGGTATCAGAGATCAAAGCTGCACCGCTGGACGTGGTATAGTAATGCTGGAGGGGTAGCTAAGGAGATCGACCACATCCTTGTTAGCACTCGTTAAAGGATCCTCCAGAACTGCAGGGTTTACCGGGGTGCTGAGTTCTTTGAGGTAACCATACTGTGTTTCATCTTGAGAAGTTGAAGGACTTGACATGTGCTCATGCGTATGCAGTGGCAGTCTCAAATCAGTTTAATGTGCTCGGTGCTCTCGACGACCCCGTAGAGCTGTGGGATACCTTCGAACGTGAAACTCTCCAGGCCAAGGGAACCTGTACTGAGGAGAACCCGAGTTCAAAGCGTGGTTTTGTCTCGACGGAGACGCTGGAGAATATCGAGGAGAGTCGCTTTGCCAGACTTGCTGGGAACCAGGACCAGTACAAAGCTCTGTCACGCAGGACTAGAACTCTCTTGGGGAAAGGCAAGGAGAGGTATGTCAGGATTCTAGCTGAGGATGTCGAAGGCCATTTGAACGCTAATAACCTCTGACCACCTACCGAGCCCTGAAGAAGCTCCGTTCCAAGTGTACATCTCGGGCTAGTGCTGAGATAGCGGATAGCAGATAGGCGCCTCGTGTCGGACATGGATGGGCAGATGTCTCATTGAGCTGAGTACTTAGGGCAGTAGTTCACGGTGGGTTCACGGCGGGTTCACTGCCCTCCAATTGGGCAGCTTCACACCACTGGATTACGGGAAGTGGATGCCGATCCTCCCATTGACGAAACCGCACCCTTTTTTGACGAAATCAGAGAGGCTGTAGCAAAGTTGAGGGGTGGAAAGGCAGTGGTGTTTGTAATATCAGTGCGGAGCTCCTCAAAGCTGGGGGTGAGGCCATGATCCGCGGGTTGCATGCTGTCCTGACTGCCGTGTGAACAATCGGGTACCATTCCTCCTGACTGGAAAAGGGGGCTGGTCCTCCATATCTGGAAAGGGAAAGGAGACCGTCAGGACTGCAACAATTACCGCGGTATTACACTGCTCAGCGTGCCAGTCAAGGTGTTTGCCCATCAATCGCGAGCCGTATCCTAGCGTTTCGTGTCCTGGTGAAACTACGACGTGAGTTTCGACAGGGGATCCTTGCAGCCTATGTTGATCTCAAGAAGGCGTTTGACTCAATGCATCGTGAGTCATTCTAGGTTCTTTTGCGACTTCGCGGGATTCTTGCAAGGACTATTGGTTGATAATGGCTGTACTCTGTGATGAGAGTGCTGTGAAGTGTGAGGAGGTTAGACCTGTTCAGAAAACAATTTTCTCCTATTTTTATACCCTCCTCAGGGTTTCCTGCTTTTGACCTGTAAAGTCAAAAATTACAACCTTATAACCAAAATGTCAAACCTTGCCTCATAAGCATGAATTCTATTTATCATTTTTTCTAAAACGCCAGTTTCGGGCATTTTGATTTTTTGTTTTCGCCTATTTTTTTCACCATAAAGGGGATAAGCAGGTTAAACAAAAATTTAAATGTGACTGAAACATCAAAAGTGAAACAATTATGGAAATATTACAGTGATATTTACAGAAAAATTTTAAAAAAAAAATTAATAATAAATTTATTTCACTCTAGTAAAAAATTCAAAAGGGTTTTTAGCATACATCTAATGGTTGTTATGTTTTTAGATCTTTAAACTGCAAACAAATCCGAATATTCAAAAGAAACCATATGGCGTAAGAAAGGGGAGCTCCGGGGACGCAAATTGACATCTCAGAACCCCACCTGCAGTCCAGAAAAACGTCACCGACCTGCTACTAGATTTGCTACAGAAACCTTCCTGCGGCTCCCCACATCCGCATCAGTGGCTCCCAGTTACCCCCCAACAGACAGGCCTTCCAGTTTTCCTCCATCTCCAGATTTTCCCAGAAAATGCAGGAACCCTAGCACAAGACCTCGCCAATGAAACAGTGGAGGCTATCATCCCTTCGGGCAGAGGGCTGGGATCAAGACCGCCAAGTACAATGAAGCGCAGCTTTTCATGACACTTCAAAAAAAGCACAGAGATCTAGCAAGGAAAAAAAGGTTTGAACGGGTGCCCCTGGGGGAAAAAAGGAGTCCCTTTGTCCTGGAATTAATACCCTTTTTCGACATGGGAGCTTCAGATGCCATCCAGGTAAAGGAGAAACCGACGCTATCAAGGGGAGAAGAAGGACAAGGACATCGGGTTCTCCAGGATCAAAGACGAGAAAAGGGGCCCACTGCCCGGGTATGCAAGATATTTGAGTCACGGCCCACAGCAAGCAGAGGGGGCTGAAAGACTGCAGCAGAGAGGGGAACAAGATATGAAATTTGTCACAAATTTCTAAAATTTTTTCGCTGCCACACACGAAGGACTGCTGCTGTTTGGTCTACCTGGGTACCCAACCACGTAAAGGGAATGCAGAGGACATGGATTACCAACAACCTCGCCCCGGATGTTCACATCCCCAAAGACACTGGGGACCTCACTTTTTCCCAGGAGGTCGGGGAGTGTGTTGCATCTGCAGTACCGCTGATCGTCGGGATTGTCTGACAATCAAGTGACAGCCTTTGCTCTGTACATTGAAGGTGGTGGGGCTGACCGGACAAGTTTGTCATCTCAACCCCAACAAGGACGGAACGGATGCTGACAAGGTACCACTCAGCCAGGATTTCATGGCACATTTAGCGGAGGACCCTCCCCAATATGCTGCTCTCCACTGGGGGTGGCAAGAGCTGAGAGATTCCTGGAAGTGATCCTGGGGGCCACGTCAAGACTCGGCGTGCTTGTCTCAGGACCACCTGCATACCGAAGGGAAAGCTACTGGGAGTACCAGTGAAAACACTCAAAAGGAACGGCTCAGGCAGAGGCTCCATGGATTTGCTGGGGGGCATGGGGGCTTACTGAGTTCACTGCCCCTTTTGTTTGGGCACAACGGCCCGCAAAAGTGGAGTACATCGGGGACTGCCAAGCTTCGGAGCAACAGTTTTACAGGAAGGTGTTCTAACCCCGGGGGTGCGACACCACATTCTGAAGTGCTGGTTGGTTGCTGTATGGGGGAATCGTTTGGGCAAGGTCAAGGCCCAGAAGTCCTTTTTTCAAGCACTTAAGGGGCGTTTGGGGAAAATCTTCCACAGACACCCTACAAACCCCGTCCATCAGAAAAATGGTTTTAAAAAAAAGAAAAAGAGTGCAAGGAAATACTACAGGAAATCCGGGGGTCGGGGAAACCTCCTGAGTATACGTGAAGGCTGAGGGTTTCACGATCCCTCCTTGAACACGCGAAGCCACTCCCCCCGGAATCCACGGAGTCGTCCGGAGCCATTCATCAGGCCAGGTGGATCCCAAAAAATTTTCATAAATGTTCAGTTTTTTGAGCCTGGAGTACGATGAAAAAAATGTTGTGAAGCTGGAACCCTCAACTTTCCCGGGCTGTTCTATAACCCATTGGGGTGTCATTACACTTGCTGCAGATGCTCCTGCAAATGATCTTTCTTTTTGAAGGGCATGTGAAGTTTTAAGAAACAGATCCAGAATTGCTCAGCAGTGCTACAAAAACTTTAAAAACCCCAAGTGGTACCCGACCAGGAGGTGTGCCGTTCGCTCTCTTTCGGGAGCAGTCATGACAAGAGAAGCAGGACATTGCTCCAAGCTGCACGCCCCTGAAACCAGATGCTTTAGAGAGGGAAACCTTGTTTCCCCCAGGGTTTCAGCCAAGGGGACTCTGGCTGACTATTGGTCCAGGAGTCATCTTTTGCTTGACACCCCGACATTGAGTATGACTCTTTTCAATCTGTGGCGACATGGCCCAAAGGAGTGAGACTAAACAAGGGGCCCTGGAATATGTGCAATGTAAAAATAGTAAAGACATTGCTGAGGGGGAGTCAAGTGATGATTTATTTCGCAAACATCATTACCACAGATTTCTAGCAAAACAGTACCTTCTTCAAACTGTGGGAAAACAACCCCTGAGCGATTTTTATAGCTTCAAGAAACAAACTCTGAAAAAAAGACTGTGAATGTCCTTTTGACATAGACAATAGAGTTTTTCTGCCCACGAAAATATTTTTTTTAGAGTCTTTTTCCAAAATTTTTTTTATGTCAAAAATTGTAAAATTTATGAAATTTATATGAAATTTTCAGAAATTTTGCTTTTTTTTCGGATATGACGTGTCTTTTTTTTTTGAAAGTTTACTGGATTGTTTTTTTTTAGAAATAATATTAAAATGCTTCAATTTTTTTACCCCCTTTGTTTTTCTATCCAATTGTAAAAAAAATCTCAGGGGAAAAAAAGTCTGGCGGAAGGGAAAATTTGGCGCTTTTCTACTGTCGCGGGCTTAATATCTTGAGGTCCAATGAGGCAAAGGTTTCTGACATTTTAGCTCAAAATGGTTGTAAGTTTCGGCTTTTTCAGGTCAAAAAGCATGGGAAACCTTGCAGGGGGGTATAAAAATAGGAAAAAATTGTTTTCTGAACAGGTCTAGAGGGAGGTGTATCCAGCTTTTTTCCTATTAATACTGGAGTGAGGCAAGGGTGCGTTTTAACCCCATAATTTTTCATCACTTATAAAGACTGGGTATTGGACAAAGTTGTAGATCAAAAGTATTTGTGGAACAATTCCTCGGCAGCACCAAGATCGCTGATCATGTTTTTTGCCGATGATGCAGTAATCTTTGCTAAGTCACTGGAGGTCCTGGTGATGGCTCTCGGGGCGCTGCACGAGGAGGCAAAGCCTTTGGGATTTGAGGCCTCCTGGCTCAAGACCAAAGTCCAGGTGTTTTAAGGGCTTACTAGATGAATCAGTACAGTATGTTCATGCGTGTGGCGAGGACATTAAGATCTTGGAAAGTTCTAAATACCTTGGTAGAGCAGTCCATAATGACGGTGGGTCACGTCAAGAAGTCTTATGGCGGATTGGCATAGCCCACGGTGTTATGGACTCGCTCAGCAGGAGTATTTGGCGTTGTCGGTACCTGGGCATAAGGAAAAAGATCCGGATCTTCAAGTCGCTTGTGATCCCTGTCTTACTCTATGGATGTGAGACATGGTCACTAAATAGCGAGTTGAAGAGGTGAATCGATGCCTTTGGTAATACATGTCTTCACAGAATCATGGGGTATCGCTGGGATGATTACGTGTCAAATCAGCGATTGCAATGTGAGACTGAATCGAGGCCTATTACCTGCATGGTCCGTCAGCGCCAACTTCGGCTATATGGACATGTGGCACGTTTCCCTGAAATCAATCATTCCCACCGAGCTCCCACTGAGTATATCTGTAAATACAATCTGGCGTGGAGGAGGCCAAGGGGGCGCCCACAAGGGCGCCCCCTTATTGATGGGTCAAGTTGATGTTTCCTGTCTAGAGTTGCTTGGTATGGGAAGGGAGCCTGCATAGGGACTCGCTCGTGGTGACCCCCGAGAGTGGCGTCGTAGAGTGGGCGAGGCGTCGCTCCCTCCGGCGTATGTCTCCAATGATTTTTTGCTTGATACTCCAACTGGGTTGATGGTTGTAACATATGTAGTATATTGTAGTGTAAGGTGCATTGTGCAGTGTAAGCACCAGAGAAGGAGAGAAAAAAATTACAGAAGACACTGGACACCTAACTTTATAGAAGCTTAATTAGCAAGTAACATTTCCAGTTAAGATTTGTTTTAAGACTAAAATTAATGTTCAGTGTAGACAAGGGAAACAGTTGAGTGTCGTTGAAGAAAACAGAATAGTTGTCTGGAAGGTTGTGTTGAATAGATAGGTAAAGTAATGGTGGTTTTTGCGACATTGAACAGAACAAGATATGTTTTGCCCCTATTCAGACATTTTAGAGGGATCAGTCTGTCTGTGAGGAACTACACCTAATAGTCCAGTCAAAATACGAGAAAAAAAAACCTTTACCCTGAACAAATTCCAAGAAAGCGTTTTATTGTTTTTTTTTGGTAGTATTACATGTAGGGAAAAACATACTAAAAGTTTACCAAAATATGGTTACCACAAAGGGTCCAAATGTGACGTCAAAGAATATGGCCGCCAAAGCTATAAAATGTTAAGGGGATCGTTTCCCCTATCGGGCAATTGTTTTTGTTATTGAACCTACAAACGTGAAAGTTGGTATATACACGTAAAATTTAATTCTAAGAACTTTTTGTTCATGAAAAAAAATTGATTTTCCTCATAGAAAACTAATTACGGATAGAAAACGTGATTTTAGGGGGGGGGTTTCCAAACCCTACTCCTCCTTGAGTTTTTGACGTAGGGCGATGATATGGGTATCATTGGATGCGGAAAGACTTGGGCTACAAATTTAAATAAGCACTTTTTTTATTTTCCTCCTCTGAAATTCCTCTGAAAGGAAAGACATATTGTTCAATCGCTGACGACTATGCATCTTTCACAGTAAAGCACTATGGTAAGGCTACGATAGTATTTGATGGTTACATTGGAGGACCAAACACTAAGGACATTACCCATCAGAGACGGCGCAAAAATCGAACAAGTAACAAAGTGAACATTGCGGAAGGAACGAAATTTGTCGGGAAAAAGGAGGATTTCCTTTCTACTGTGGAGAACAAACAGTCTCTTATCAATCTGATTTCACAACGCATGAAGGACAGAGGTTGCAACGTAATACAATCAGAGGGGGATGCAGATGTGGAGATTGTTAAGGCAGCAGTGTCAATGTCATCCAACAAAAGGACTAGTCTCATTGGCGAAGATACAGATCTATTGGTGTTGTTACTTCATCACGCGTCAACCAGCGATGGCAACAAGCTTTATTTCTACTCGGATAAAGGGAGTCCTGCAACAGTATACGACATTAAGGTTATGAAGAAGTTGCTTGGAAACGATGTCTGCAGCAGTCTTCTGTTCCTGCATGCATTCACGGGATGCGATACCACTTCCGCGGTTTTTGGAATCGGAAAAACAACTCGCTCTACACAAGGTTTTGAAGGGAGACTCTGTCTTCAATAGCTGTGCTAAGATGTTTACCACACCTAAGAAAAACATAGCTGAGATTGAAGACGCTGGGTGTAAAGCGATGGTGGCATTGTTCGGGGGCAAACCTGGAGACAATCTGTCTGCAATGAGGTATTCTAGTCTCTGCCGAAAAGTTGGTTCAGCAAAAAGCTTTATTACACCTGAACGACTGCCACCGACCTCCTCTGCAACGAAGTATCATGCCCTTCGGAGTTACCTCCAAGTGATGCTTTGGATGGACAATGGTGAGGCCATGGACACTACTGAATGGGGATGGGAATTGCAGAACAACAGTCTAGTTCCAGTGATGATGGATACTTCACCTGCGCCAGAAAAACTTCTGAAAAAAATTCACTGCAATTGTTCTCGTGGTTGTAGTACACTTCGGTGCACTTGCAAAACACACGGACTTATCTGTTCACGGGTATGCGGACCATGTCAAGAAGGGCATTGTGACAATATGAGTGAGGAAGCAGTGTCTGATGATGAAAATAGAGACTATTAAACTGACAGGGTTTATTCAGTGATGAAGTAGGTCTTAAAATGCACTGTGTATTCTATAATTTTAGAAATGTACATGTATGTCATGACGTCATTGATGACGTCATGACCTCGCCTGTCCGTGTAGTTAGTATAAAACTTTGTATAAAAATTGTTATATCAACATATATAGTATAAAAAATGTAAACTCTTCTGTAACCTACAGCTACAGCTTTGAAATAAGGAAATAGTGGTTATTTTTAGTGCGATGGCTGTCATCGTCTTATGACGTCATAGTTAGGACCTTTGTGGTGATCAATTTTTGGTAAACTTTTAGTATGTTTGTTCCCACATATAATGTATAGGTGTATAGTCCCTCAAATAGTCCCTCAAAGTAAAAAAAATGAAATAAAATGAAAATTTTCATTTTTTTTATTTTTATTATTTTTGAGGGGCTATAATTTTTGATCTAATTAGAAAATAAAAAAAAATCGCCCTTGACGTCCTAGCGGCTTTATTCCTCTTTCGAATGACACCTCTACCGACTCTCTCCGACTGATATTGACGGAGGAGTAGTCCTTTGGGGGGACCCCCCTAAAATCACGTTTTCTTTTGCTAACTCGTTTTCTATGCGTCAAATCAAAATTTTCCCATAAGACGACCCCTATTTTTTTTACTTGTTTTATATATGTACCAAGTTTCAAAGATGTAGGTTTAATAATAAAGAAATTTTTTTTGGGGGGGGAGTCGATCCCCTTAACATTTTATAGCTTTGGCGGCCATATTCTTTGACGTCACATTTGGACCCTTTGTTGTAACCATATTTTGGTAAACTTTTAGTATGTTTTTCCCTACATGTAATACTACCAAAAAAAACAATAAAACGCTTTCTTGGAATTTGTTCTGGGTCAAACCGTATTTTGACTGGACTATAAACCTAAACAGCGTTACGGTAACGGTGATTATCACTTGCTCTTTACCAAGCGGCGTGCTTCGGGGCTTCAAGTACTGTTTGTTACTCGATTATCCACTTCAACGCTTCCAGCCCATGTCTCGGGGGAAAGGGGTAGTCGACCCATTGTGATGACGGAGCCTCGCCGCCCATGGTTAGGCAGACAGCCATAGCTCCACGCTGACAACACCTATCCACTACCTTGCTGCTGTTCTCAACCCCTGAAGGCACTCGGTGGAGAATTGGGCTCTCCTCCTGACTGCCCTTTACTGTCCCGCTCACCATTCAACTCTCCCCGCTGTCTGAAGTGGTATTCTACGGTGCTGAAGATTACTGTTGCAATTTACCTTCTCTACAGGCAGCGTTCCAAGAAGTTCCTAGGGTGACATTACCCCTGCTCTGATCGTAGTATCGTTGCAGTGCCTGTGTCTGTTTAGTGCCTGTTATTGGCGGCTAGCCAGTTGTTTTATTTATTTGTTGTGTAAATATATTCGGGGTAATCATACTCCTTGATTTTTCTTCCCTCCCATTTTTTAAGTTTGGTAATATTAATTGATAACCACCTCGGCCCTGACACTGTCAATGACTTCTCTCCGTAAAAAGACTGAAATCCTATAGTTAGACATTGGGTGATAGATGTTAAAAAGAGCAGGGTACCATAATTTTGCGAATAAAACTTTGTTACGAGCTCTGCTTTGAAAACAAAGAAATATTGACCTTAGGGGCAATTATGAAAAGGCGCATCCACGTATCGGGTTTTATAAATCAAGTTAGGGGACGGGAATGTCGCAAAAAATCATATAGAGTAAGTTGAAGAAATATTAAGACACCTTTATCCATAGATTACCGGGTCACTTTATGAAATAAAATGTTAAACATTTCCAGAACAAACAAGGGAAGATTTACTATCCCTTGTAGGTTTATGATCCCCACTACGCTGTATAATCAGATTATGTAATGAAATAAAAATAATAGCAGTCGATACTCGATAGTATTTAAATACCTACCCTGAATCTGACTGTGGCTGGAGATTTTTTAGAATGCATATTTATTACTTCTTAACCTTATGTACGTCACTCCAAAAATTCTATACACACTGGCCTCGGATCCTCATCCTTCCATTTCCTTTTCGTTTTTTGCCAAGAATTATCGTTCTATTCTCTAGACCTCACCCCCCCCCCCTTCCTTCCCAATAAGTCTGGACCATGCTTCCTTCTCCTTCCCTGGATGTTGTTAATCCCACGGGGGGCCATCTCTCCCTCCCTCCCTCGCCATCTCCTCTTCTCTTCTTCCTCCTCTCTCGTCCTTCTTCTCTCTCCTTCTCGTCTCTCTCTCTCTCTCTCTCTCTCTCTTTCTCTCTACTATTTATTCTCTCTCCCTCCTCTTTCTTCTGCCTCTTAACTTATCATCCACAGACGAAATGAAAATATTCTACGATAATATCACATACTGGCTATGGATGTGTATTATATGTAGGGCTATTATAATTAATTATGTGTGGTCTTCTAACATACACACACACACAAAGTACACCTCTACACACACACAGAGGAGTGGGCCCCCCCACACACGCAACACACCCACAACACACCCACACAGCAGCATAGCCAGTATGTGTGATATTATCGTGAATTCTTTTCATCGTGTGTAGTAATGAAGAGGGGAGAGAAGGAACGAGGAGGTAGGACAGACATCGTACGAATTGAAAAAAGAAAGAACGGAGAGAGAGAGAGAGAGAGAGAGAGAGAGAGAGAGAGGAGTAGAGAGAGAGATAGAGAGAGAGAGAGAGAGAGAGAGAGAGGAGAGAGAGAGAGAGAAGAGAGAGAGAGTGAGAGAGGACTGCAGGAGAGAAGGGGGAGGGGGGTGGGGTGAAAGTAGGAGAGAGTAGGAGTAGGAGAGAGCTCGCTCACCTTATTAAAATGTCTTTATGGTGGGTGCTAGAGTTAAACCCCATATTACCAGATATCAAACACGCTACTACTACCACACCGCACCCACACACACACACACACCACACACACACACACACTACAATACACACACACACCACCACATACAACACCCGCACACACACAGGGGGGAGCAGTTAAACTGTCCATTGTGTAATTGCGGGACTAAAACAATAATTTACTATTATTAACACCTACTGCCAAACAAACTGTGAAACTAGTATTATTTGAAATCGTTCGTATGTTCCTATTCTAGAGGGAGAGAGAGAGAGAAGAAAGAGAGTAGAGAGAGCGAGAAGAGAGAGAGAGAGAGAGAGAGAGAATAGAGAGAGAGAGAGAGAGAGAGAGAGAGAGAGAGAGGATAGAGAGAGCAGAGAGAGAGAGGAGAGGAGAGAGTTGAGAGCGGAGAGAGAATATAAATTTAAGTGAAACAACTAATGAGTAAAGAAAGTATATTATCTATTAATACGAAGTTTTGTGTGTGTGTGTATGTGTGTGTGTGTATGTGTTTTGGTGTTGTGTGTATGTGTGTGGTGTGTGTGTGTGTGTGTGCTGGTGTGTGTGTGTGTGTGTATGTTTGTGTCTGTGATGTGTGTGTGTGTGAGTGTGTGTGGAGACGTGCGCGTTAGGGCGGAGGGAGGCGATGGTTGGGGCATCGGGGGAAGAGTGGACCCTCATGGGACGTATAAAGCCGGAAGGTGTGAAACAGGTGTGGCTATTTAGGCGTAGGGGGGCGGGTCTTCAACAGGAGACTGAGCGAACATTTGTAGACAAGGTAGAAATATGAGAAAGTGATGGGATTTGCCTGGCCCAGCAAGGGTCACAAATTTTGTAGGGGAGTGACTGTACTATTAGTTTTAATTAAACAAACACGTGACCTCTTCAATAAGGTATAACTTGAAAAAATGTAATCACATAATTATATATTCGCATTGTTACATAAATTCGGTTCTATAGCTAAGTAATATATTGTCAGTACGTACGGTCCCATCCTTAAATTTGCAGAATCAGGTGCTAAAAGAGTCTGGAACCCTGGAAAAATAAATTCATGATGCCGTGTCGAATGCCTTCTTTGAGTGTAAGATCCTGCAGCTATCCTCGAAGCCCGACTGGGAAGGGGGAAGCCCTTAAAGATGGTTTGACTTCAACGGAATGTTTTCTCTCTATGCTAGCAGGTAAAGTAGTCAAATTACTTCAACTTTGACGCAAGCTGGAAATAATAACAAAATTAAGGAACTAAGTGATTCACCAGAGATGCCACCCGGGCGCCTAACTTCTGAGTCTTGCTATAATTTCCAGATTGGGGCAAAGCAAATCGTGTTTTGTTCAAATTGCCTCAAAAACCCAATTTAATTCACTAGCTACTCTCTACTCGACAAACCTACCATATACTATCCCCTCTTTTACATGACACTCAACTTCTCCTTATTCTACAATGAACATTCTTTGACTATCTTTTAACTAAAAATCTGAACTGGAATCTCACATCTCATCGCTTGCTACAACAAGCTTTCTAGAGTTAGGTTGTCTGTGGCGTCTGCGTCCTTTTTTTTTCTCCCTCCCAGGTGCTTTGCTCTCTACAGGGTTCTTATCCGCCCTGTATGTGAGTAGGCTCCACATGTTTTGGGGAGATCCCTCATACATGTCTCCTAAACAGGGCTGAGTCAAAGCTTTTTCCATCTCCATCAACTCCCTCCTCTGACTGATTGTCTGTCAATCTTTAAATCACCGCGCAAATGTGCTTCTCTTGCTATCTCTACCGTAATTTTCATGCTCACTGCTCTTCCGAACTTGGACTAACTGCTGCCTTCCCCCACCTCCCGTGGCCATCGTTTGCACAAGACTCATTCACATCCCTATTCTGGTCCATCTCCTAATGCAGAGTTAATCAGTATCTTTACTCTTTCATCCCTTTCACTGGTAAACTCTGGAACTCTCTTCCTGTTTCTATTGTTCCTCCTTTCTTATGACTTAAATCTTTCAAGAGAAGAGTGACAATACACCTCCCGCACTAAATTGGCCCACTCCCCCTTTCTTTAATCTCTACTGTCTTCTTTATAGGGACTGGCAACTAAGCGGGCTTTGTGTTACCTCTTTTTGTTGTGCTCTTAGCCAGTCCTTTGTGATGTAAAAAAAAAAACATTTAAACCAACACATAAACAAAAAAACGTACACAAAAAATCTTAAAACTCATATTCCATACAAATGTTTAATATGGTAGTTGATTTTAAATTAATATAATAAACGAAAGGTATACTTAATTGGGACTCACTGAATGTTTTTCTCTGATAAACTTTGAATGAAAAGAAAAAAAAGAAAAAAAAAGAGGGCAGCTTGCAAATAATGCTTCGAATTTTTGTCTTAAGTTTGAGGATTCTGAGCTTTCTTCCTATGATGAATTTCTTCGAATGACGAATTGTTGTTGTTTGATCACTACATAAATTCCAACGGGTCTCCCTATAGCAACATATGGAGAGATGTAGGAAGCAATATTTCAGATTTACTTTTCACAACCGACACCGATCTCATTGATTATTTCGATATAGTTGAGCATTTGGCAAATAGCGATCACAAGATAATCAGATGTGGCCTACATTGCAGCGTAGACATTACAGAAAATCAATTATTAGTTCCCTACAGAAAATCAATTATTAGCTCCCAGCTATAATAAGTGGATTTCGCGAAGATAAGCAGGGCATTACGTGAATTAGATTGGAATTATTTATTAAGTGGTATAACGTTAAGAACATGTGTAACTGATTCGTAACTAAACTTTATTCGGTTCGGTTTCAACAGGGGATGCCTGCAGCCTATGTTGATCTGAAGAAGGCATTTGACTCAGTGGAGTCACGTGATCGTGAGTCACTGGGATATTCTGCGACTTCGCGGAATTCCTGCAAGGACTGTTGGTCTGCTGACTGGCCTGTTTTCTGGAACTGAGAGTGCTGTGATGTGTGGGGGAGGTGTATCCAGCTTTTTTTCTGTGAATAAAGGAGTAAAGCCAAGTCACACGAGCAACTTTTCCGTCAATATTCAGCCGGCAATATTCAGCAAAGGCAATCAATACCTTGCCGTGTTTTGGTCACACGGACTTTCACAGAGGTAGCAGAGTTTTAATGGCATTTTCGGCTTCTCCAGCCGTATTTGAGAGCGTCTTTGGAAAAATAGGGATAAATAGGGATAAACTGGTTCACAAATAGGGTGGTGATGATTGAAATGGATTATTGTGTATGGAAGCGCGGTCAGTGTGGGGAATAATAAGTTTTTCCAGTTCAGTATCCCCTAAAAATTTCAGTTTTTAATAGACGGTGCACAAGAAATAGAAAACCATCCTAACTCATGTAAATTTTACACAGTGCATTATATCTTTCAAAATGTTTTAAAATATGTACAAGACTTCACAATTCGTACTGTAATACGGATTCTTGCTACTATGTTGTGCCTATGTTTACCTTCTGTCTATTGAATTAAGCGTGGCATTAAAATTATGTCAAACAAATAATATGCATTGGTGGGAAGGAATTGCAGGTAATATGCCTTGCCGAAAGACAGACATGGTTGGTCTTAAAAAAAACAGGGCAACTATGCTCGCCGAGTTGGGCCGCGTTTTGTTGTTGCCGGCCTTGTATATTGCCAAAAAAAGTTGCTCGTGTGACCGGCCTTAGGCAGAGTGCGTCTTGCCCAATCACTTTTCAAACACGTGTTGGACTAGGTACGAGGCAAAGTGTGGACCAATGATTGTGGAGCATCTCCGGCAATACCATGGGGATCCTGATCGTGTTTTTGCCGAAGATGCAGTAATCTATGCTGAGTCCCTGGAGGTCATTAATGATGGCGTCTCGAGGGGGCGCTCACGAGATACAAGCCTTTGGTGACTTAAGGTCCGCCTGGCTCAAAGACCATGGTCCCAGGCTTTTTGGAGATTACTAGATGAAACAGTACAGTATATTCATATGCGTGCGGCGAGGACATTGGAGATCTTGGAGTTTAAATACCTTAGTAGCACAGTCCATACTGACGGGGGGTCACGTCAAGGAGTCTTACGGTGGATTGACATAGCCCACGGTGTTATGGACTCGCTCAGCACGAGTATTTGGCGTTGTCGGTACCTGTGCAAAAGAACAAAGATCCGGATCTTAATGTCGCTTATGATCTTTGTCCTACTCTATATATGTGAGACATGGACACTAAATAGCGACTTGAAGAGGCGAATCGATGCCTTTGATAATAAATGTCTTCGCAGTATCATTGGGTATCGCTGTGATGATTACGTGTCAAATCACCAATTGCACCGTGAGACTGAATCGAGGCCTATTATCTGCATAGTCCGTCCGCGACAGCTTTTGGCTATATGGGGATGTGGCACCCTACACTAAAACCGAACCTTCCAACCGGGTTGTATCTGTAAGAGACAATCCGGCGTGGAGGAGGTCAGGGGGCGCCCACAAGCCTCGTGGCTAGGGGCAAGTTGATGTTTTACTGCCGAGAGTTGCCAGGTAAATAAATAAATATATATCTATATACCATAAATAAAATCTCTACATGTGATAAAAGAGTCTAAAAACAAATATATGAATACAAACTACAGACTAAACAATAGATTATTTTTTAACTCCCAAGCAAAACCAATACCACTAGCACGAGTAATTAGTTTTCAAACCCCATATACTGGCTCCAATATACGTGGGCCCTCATCTATCGACAATAGGTGTTGTAAAGTGTCAAAGGGAAATCGAAGTTGATAAGCTGTTTCTCGAAACAGAGTGTAACAATGCAGACTCTGTCTGCATGCAATCGGCAAGGGCAAAGCTTTTCCCCCTGTTACCGTCAGTCGCCGCGGCCTCGTCTGATCCATGTACCAGTCTTTATCATCAATACATTACCTGAAACACGGAGTCGAGTGAATAAAATCCTGTGAACCTCGTTATAATTACATTTCTGACAATAAGCCGAATTTCTGACAATAAGTAGAACAGAGTGTCTCAGTGAGTTCATAGCCATGCCAAAATCATCCATGACAATGTTTACCAAGTCTGCAATATGTCTGCTAGTGGGTGTCCTTTGTCTCGAGAACTAGCTTTACAGCGTGGGTCCAGGGATCAGCAGTAAAGTAAGTCTCTCACGCCAAAGTTTTGGAAGAATTTTCTTTGTCTATGAGTCACTAGCGCTCGTACAGGTGGGAACCTTAACTCCAAATAACAAAGATCAGTACAGGTAGACATGCGTACTCTGCATGTAACACCTATCTCCCATTCATCTCGTTTATATCAGTTAACGTGCAAAAGAGTCAAAATAGCGTGTCATTTTTTTACGCAATAGGATAATCCATTAAGGGTATTGACAGTAATATGAAGCTTATTTCTCCTCAGGCATAATGGCTGCAACGGTGGTCTTTGTATCTGAGATAGCATGCGAGGTCATTAAGAAGCCAGCTAAGATTTACTGAAGGTAAGTGAACGTATTGATAAAGCCTTGCTATAATTTTCTTAGAACATTAATGATATAATATGATATGATATAGTTTCCTTCACACTATGTTTAGGTTTTTGGATATATTGAATAATATTGTGTTGGTGTGTATGAGTGTGTGTGTGTGTCTATGTAATGTTGTGCGTGGTGTGTGTGTGTGTGTGTGTGTGTATGTGTGTGTGTGTGTGTGTGTTGTGTGCGTGTCTGTGTGTATTTGTGGACACCTATTTACCTACAGTCTTGCCAAAGCGTGTCAGTCACTAAACACTCTCCCAATTATAATAATTCCCTATTATCCACAACAGTTATTACACACACTTTTAATGCTTATTCGTCTACCATACTTGATACTGTACTAATCTAAACGAGACTTAGCTCATTGTAAAGCGCAGATTTTATATTTGTTTACTACTACTGATAATTATATATCGAGTTAGAGAGTGTAGACAGTATTAATTTAATTTTATCTCATCCTTATGAATCGTGAAAAGATAGGACAGATCATCCATCATAAAGGAAGCTCTAGAATGTAGGGCACAGAACGCGTGTATGCATGTCAGCCTTCAAAACTGATAACGTCACATGGAGACGAGTGAGATGCTTCCTGTACAAGAGACGGGAGGAATAACAGAAAAGAGCGGGCGACTGGATGAAAGTGACGCACCTCTGACCGGGCTTCCCATCAAATTACTGGCTGCTATTGTACTACTACTACGTTACATAACGAACTATAATAAAATGTACATAAGTGTACATCAATTTTAACTCAGCCATAGACTACTGTATACTGGACTTGCTTCTCAGTTTGGGCTATTTACAGTGGAGGACAATACCGCGATTCTTGACATTTTCGAACATCACTCCCATTTCCCTTAAAACAGAGATAACAACTTCATTTTCTTAAGATAACTTTTTTGGGGAATGGCAAAGACTACTGTATCCTGGACTTGCTACTCAGTTTGGGCTAATTCCAGTAGAGGCCAATGCCGTGATTCCTGACATTTTCGAACATCACTCCCATTTCCCTCCTATGGTTTATCAGTATAAATGATGTACTGTTTTCTTCGTAAATGTTTGTTCTATAATATTATCAAATAAAAAACAGTAAAACACACTACAGAAATGCCATTATGAGACTGAAGAAATATACATGCACTTAATATTCACTTAAACTCTTCGCTATTTAATATTTTGCGAGACACATTTTAACATGGAGCATATCATAAAAGCGATTTTTATTAGCTTTCCATTGATATAGTTCGTTTTATGATAAATTAATTAGCACCATTAAAAAATTAGCGTTAACTAAATAAATAACATCATCAATAGGGAAAACTACCCGATTGATGATGTTATTTATTTAGTTAACGCTAATTTATGCATGGTGCTAATTTGTTTATCAGAAAACAAAATATATCAATGGCAAGCTAATGTAATTCCGATTCTAATGATATAACCCATGTTAAATGTTGTCTCGCAAAATAATAAATAGCGAAGGTTAAGGGGAATATTAAGTTCATACAATTTTTAGTTTCATAAGATTTCTTTAGTGTTTTTACTGTTTTTGTTTGGTAATTTATATAACAAATATTTAGAAGATAACAGATATCTTTTATACTGAAAAGCCATAATTATGTATTCATGGAACATTTTTTACCTTGCCAAACCCCAGTTGATGATGTTATTTTTTTAATTAAGGGTAATTTATGCATAGTGTAATTCATTTTTAAAAACAAAATAATCAATGATAAACTAAAAAAATTTCCCGTGCTTTTGATAGCTCAATTTTAAAATGTTGTCTCGAAAATATTAAATAGCGAAGGTTTAATGGATATTAATTTCATGCATATTCTTCAGTCTCATAATGGCATTTCTTGAGTGCTTTTATTGTTTTGTATTTGAAAATTATAGAACAAAATTACGAAGATAACAGTAACTTATATGATAAACAAGGGGGAAGGGAAATGGGAGTGATTGGGAGATTATTACTATAAAACTTTTCTCAAATCGGGGGGGATGGTGTGGTGGGTTTCCCCTCCTCTGTGCCCATGAGGATGGAAAAAATTTACTATATGTACATATTATTGTACAATGTGTAAAAAAATAAGATACTTTAAAAATGTAGGATTAATTCCTTTGGGTGTTAATTTTAAACCAAATTAATCAAAGTGAAACATATGATAAGAGTTGTGGGGGAAAAAATTATTGGAACCCTCACGCGTATGAGGGTAAATTATTAGAACCCTCCATTTTAGGGTAGCCGTATAAAAAAAAACTTTTTTCAACTTGGCATGCCAATTTCCTATGAAAAATAAAATTTCTAAGACGTTTTTATCTCGTTCCTTTTTGCATTTGAGCTTTTTACTATGCAAAATCGCATTTTAATTGCCCCCTTATCAAATAATGTTAAATGAGTACGCAGGTCCGGTTGTCCTGGTTTTGCATCATGCCCCCAAATTGATTTCCAAATGACTAGGGGGTAAGCTCTTTTGATCATTTTTGGTTCATCAGGCACTAATCACAGTTCACAGCCTCTACTTTGGGCCCTAGAACTTCCTCATGTCCTTTTTGACCTGAAGCAGGGATGGTTCCCGGTGGGGGGCCCAAACCCCCGGATGAACCCGCTCGGGCCTGCTGCCCCACCACTGCTGCCGCAGCCCTTCACCGTTCACACTTTTCGGTGCCTGAGTGGGGTAGGAACCCGGGAAACCCTCGTACGGCTTGACCAGGATCTCTGGATCTGATCCCCGGAAGTAAAAGGGGGAATGGGCTCGTGCCCGGCCAGGCGCCAGCTGACAGTTTCTGCAAGCTGGTGGCGAAAGTTCAGCTGGGTGTGAGCGAGGCCCTACACTTGGTCCCCTATCCTCGCCAGCCCTAAGCTTCAAAATCTGGGTCACGGCGAACCTGCGGTCGTTCCTCCTCTGATCGCCATCAGGAGAGGAGGACACATTTTGAGCGGCGAACCATGCTCCGCCGCACGTAAAAAAGGCACAGCTGTTTTGGACCTTCGGGGGTCGACCCCATCACTCGAGCTGCATGAGGGGTGTGCTTGGGGGGCCGTCTCTAGTCTGTGGTGAACCTTGATGTCGTAGTGAGTTGAAGTACACCTGCAGGCGTACTTTACTAGGATTTTCCCGGGGTTTAGTTTTTGCCAGCGTCCCTGCATCCGGTCCAATGTACACGAGCGACTGGGCTGTGGGAGCCCCTCTGGAGTGGGGACACCTTGCCACACTTTTACTCCTGCAGCTCGGCGGGAGAACGCCCCGTTCACAGCCTGGACCCGCTGGAGGAGACCCCGCTGGCAGTGGACATGTTTACCAGGATAACTCGGTATCTCTGCGAGATCTCACCCCTGGCATCCTCTGAACTTTGTTGTACGCATCTCATTCACGCTGGACAGCAGACTGCACATGGACCCGTGAAGCCCCCCTGTCAGATGAGGTAGGCCCGTCGATGCTGGTATAAGGGGGGCAACTCGTTTGTGGCAACACGCTATACTCCAAAGAGCTTGGCCCCGCATCTTTCCAAATGGGGGGAGACCACCCCTTTCCAACCCCCTGTTGGCCCCAGTTGAGTCACCTGCAGTACGATCAGTGGCGGGGGAGTGATGCACCAGCGGATCATAGAAGCCTGAGCCCCCCTGAACGCAGGCTTTTCAGGTGGCACCGGGCCTCTGGTACAAAAAATGCCAAAGGTACCTTCCAATGGCTCCTCTGTCACTGACAATGCTCCACCCGATCAACCTTTGGGGCAGTTTCCCCCCAAACGTCGGGCACCCCGCCCCGGGCTTGTCCTTCCCCCTATCGTAACCCAATCCAACTATTTTTTTACCCTGGGGCTTCCCCTGGTCAAGGTCCGTGGGGCCAGCCATGGGATCCTGCCTGCCCTCCTCAGCTGTTAGGACGCGACCAGGGACGACATGTTGGAGAAGAGGTGGCCCGTCAGCGTAAGTCCGGAGGAAACCAGAAGCCAAGGAGCAGCAGCAGTGGGCGGAAGTCGAACCGGATGCTTGGAGCGGGGCTGGACTTTGACCGTACGTGTTTTACCCACTTACGCTGTTTTTTTGGACTTTGGAGTTTTTGGTGAAAAGGACCCTTTGACCTTAAACAGTATCCAGCACTGAAAACAACCTACGTTGGGAAATAATAAAGTGGAAAATCCATTGCCCGGAAAAAAGGTTTTACCCGAAAAACGAGGCGATTTTGTAGAGAAGTGAGCTTTCCCGGGGTCTGGCGGACTTAATGTAGGCTTACGGGAATACGAAGGGGGGGTACTTCCGATAGAGTTTTTAAAAAGGCCCCCTACAACTTTGTCTTTAGTGAAAATTTATCGAATCTCTAATTAAGGGCTTTTCTGGAGCTTAAAGAGGTGTATGCTAAGCTAGTTTTGCAAAAAAATAAAAAGTCCATTTTTGTATAGCAAGAAATGCTCAAAAACCCAAAAAAATTTTAAGGGAACAAACCCCCCTTAAAATTAAATTTTACATAAGAAAACACTGCCAAATTCGAAATAAATATTTTTACTTTCATTGGACCTACGGGGTACCCTAGCGTGTGGCCCCACGGCCTCTTTTGCTTCCTTATTTTTTTATGTTTTTAGGGTTCTATTGTTAAATCTAAGGAAATAAATGTTTTTTAGACATGTTAAAATTTGTGGTATTTTAAAATGTATTTACAAATGTATTTAAATACAATGTTATTTTGTATTTTGTATTTAAATACATTCGAAAAATATATTTTGTATTTTGTATTTTAAATACATTTTTCCCATGTATTTTGATTTAGTATTTAAATACTTTCAAGTATTTATGCCCAGCTCTGCAAGGAATAAATTTAATATGGGTTTTACACAGTGTTTTGTGTAGTATGTATATTTCTTGTCTATACTTTATTTGAATACTCCCCGTCACTAGATCACACTGTCAATTTGTAAAGGTAAAATGAAGTAGGATTACCTGGCAAATAGACGCCCCGATTTATAATGTGCGAATAATGTTTTGTAAAAATTTTGTAGTGGGGGTTTTCCTGAAAAATTAAAATTTTTGAAAAAGGTTTCCACAAGGAAAAAAAGGTTGAGTCGTTAGTAAGGTGTGAAAAAGAGAATGTTGATGTTAAATATAAAAATTCATAAACATTTTTTTTCAGTTAGCCGAACAAGCTGGACCAAAACTACAAAATCACGAAAAAGCAAGAATATTATGTTACGATAAAAAACCAAAAACTTGAAATAGAGTAAATTTAATATATATATAATTTAATATATAATATATATTATAGAGAGAGAGGAGAAAGAAGAGAGGAGAGGAGGAGGAGAGAGAAGAGGGGGGAGAAGAGAGAGAGAGGGAAAAGAGAGAAGAGGGGGGGGAGAGAGAGAGAGAGGAAGGAGGGAGAGAGAGAGAGAGAGAGGAGGAGAGAGAGGAGAGAGAGAGAGAGGAGAGAGAGAGACGAGAGAGGGGGGGGCACCGAAGGAGAGAGAAGAGAGAGAGGAGAGAGATGAGAGAGAGGGAGAGAGGAGAGGAAGAGAAGATCGAGACAGAAGAGAGTAGCAGAGGAGAGGAGAGAGAGAGAGAGAGAGAAGAGAGAGAGAGAGGAGAGATGTGGGACCCGGATGTCGATTTATTCACGATTTGAGGATGCAGATATTTTGTGCCAATGTAATAAGGAGCAAAGATTATTGAAATTTTAAGAATCTTCGGAGATGAGTAAAATTTTATCAATAATATAATATTAAGAAATAGGGAAGCAAAATAATACTAATCAAATTATTTTGGGACAATTTCAAGTATCTGGTGTTATCACTCGCAAGCATGTTGTAACGCATACTATTTCCTATAAGTGACACCTCTCTGACCAAGTACGGCCCCACCATCAGTACAAAACAGGTTTGCATTCAGGAATCAACTAGATGTGCGCGAGGCGGGCGAGAGATAAGGATAAGATTTTCATCCCTATCTAAACACTTTGCAAGTACCAACTACAACGGTATTGACTATACAAGCGCCGCACGTCTGCACGAAGTAGCGGACTCGAACCGCTGGACCGAATGCAAGGGGACGCTGCCACATTGCCGAACTCACGTTCTTACAACCTTGCCCCTGACGGGCTGCGAGGCGAGCGAGTGAGTGAGTGACTCTATCTCATATATGAGTACTATATATATAGATGTATCTATTTATATAATAGATATTATATATTAATATATATATATATATATATTTATATGTATATCATGGTATATATATATATATATAATATATATATATAGATTATATATATATTTATATCAGTATATATATATAATTATATATATTATACAATTATATATCTATATAAACTATAGTATATATCTATATATATATATATAATATTATATAAACTATATATTATATATATATATATATAGATATAATATTATCATATATATATATAAATGTTATCAATCTTATAAAAGGGAATCAATAAAATGTTCGCAGAATAAGCTTGTTTGTGTATCACACAGTTATCTAAAGCACAAACCTAAAAACACCACAACACCACACACACACACAC
>JACEEZ010016459.1:42500-57399 GCA_016584305.1 Chionoecetes opilio
TTCTTAGAAATTCCTTGTAAGGCCTATTTTTTTTTTTAAATAAGTAGATTCCCTGCAAGTGGAAACACTGCTCACTCGTAACATCAGAGTTGCCGATAGTTGGGCGGGTGTATGGGCAAAATCAACTGATAAAAAAGTATTTCCATTTTTTATTAGAGTATTTAAATTACAACGTATTTAAATATCAGTCAGCGTGGTACACCTGGGTACATTGTTAATTTAGCTAATGACTGGTACACTTACCCAGGAATTTACTGTTAATGGGGTGATCCTTCTCGCTGTCCATATAGTACTGCCAATGGTATTCGGCAGGGTGGGCTTATCTCCCTATATGTTACAATGTGTACACGATGATCTCCAGTGCCACCCTTCGATTACAGGTATTCGACTAGCAATACATGATGGGTGCATCAACTCATTCTGAGCTAGCTGATGATATGGTACTGCTCGGAACCCACTGCGGGATGCGTTGCAGGACCTATCATATGTGTGTCAGGTGTATGCTGCCAAGCATGGACATTGTCTAAACAACACTAAGACAGAGTTCATGGTAGTTCACCGCCAACGTCAACCTCAGGTGAATCTCCTCAAAACAGCATTATCTGTATGGGTGGTTGGCTTTAGCAACCATATGTTATTCCCACAGTTATATGTAATGCATGCACTTTTGCTAATAAACTCATTATTTTAGATTTATCGATATGGAGTGGTCATGCCCATGACGACGCCTGTGTCACTCGTCTACAACAATGACGGCATTGGAGGGCAGCACCGCACGGAGACGCCACACCTTAATCACAAAAAAGACAGCAGGAAGTTCCCACACCCGAGGGCACGCCCTTGCTTCACCCCGTGGTAGCAGGACACAAGACGCGTCTAGAGGCAGCTCTAGAACGGTCGTGTTGAGGACGTGTTGGCGAAGTGACATTTGAACATTTGATTATATCGAGCTGTATAAGGCCGATTACATGCGGCTGTAAATTATAATAATAACCAATGACCCAACCTTGTGTTTGATAAACCCGTTAAAAACATTATTAAGAAGTACCGCCACCGCCCACCTCAGCAACTTATCCCCCTTACCTCTAACAAGTAAGTATATGTTAGTCTCTGCCAGGACAAGCAGGAAGCTAACATATTGGTGGCAAACGTGAGGGTGAGCGGGACTGTTCCAGTCCGAGTTATAAACAATATGATAACAAGGTGGGTCAGGCACAAAACAAAAAAAACTATACATTTTGATACAAGACGATAAAATTGTTGGTACGATAAGTTGAGCGAAGTGTAAGTGAAAAACGGAGGTGTGAAACTGGTAGCTGGTACAGTGCCTTTGGGGAGAAAAAGGTCGGAGTTGTTTACGTTACGGTAAACGCGACCTTCCTTCACTCCTAACCTACGCCTTGCTCTCGCTCCACTCGACTCCACTTCCCGACAATATATATTCCTCCACACTCAATTGAACGGTTTTATGAAAGAGATACAAGCGTAAATAACAAGAAGCTTCCTGTTTGCTGAGGAATGAAGGTGCATTCAGGTGCCCTTCAATCATACATCTGTTTAGTATGCAGATATGTGAAGTACATTGTGATTTAATGATAGAAGAATGAAACTATGTTACACAGTTAAGGATGCATATGGAAAGATATTTGGCTGATAGGGCCATCGGTTATTTAGCCGTGACGCAATTGCGGCCATTTTCCAAAATGGCCGCCATCAGCTGTTATAGCCCCTCTGAAATGTTAGCTAAACTCTATTGTAGTGATAGTAGAACTGATTTATTGGTATTATGTACATCTTATCAATAGTATATATAAGTCTAATATGGTAGATATTTTGTATTGATATTGGATATTGGATTAGTATTGGTATTGGTGGATCTTGTCTGACAAGAGGAGCAAGTGTGCGTTTACTAGTGTAGCCTTGGGCAGGCGTGCCATCGTCCCTTAGATCACTAGCACCATGTGTGGTGACAATTGCCGATCATCTCCACTGAAAGTTACTGTCTGGTGTGTTTGAAAACAGACGCATATACCAGTTCCATGGAATGAGTGTGTGCAGTGTAGAAGAGATTGGGGTTATGGTCACCGTTGTAAACTGTAGCCCTGTTGTGAAGAGACACCTTTTTACAGCTTATGTGAGGACATACAACTTTCCTCTATAGCTGTCGATGAGACAGATCGTGTGCCTAGCTCATTTGAAATGTCAACACACGGCATATGAAAATGCTCTAGGCCCAGCTCATACAGATTGTCCACAAGTTCGCGCTTTCGAGATTTTGTGCGCATAATCACGCCTATCACACTAAGAAAAAATGGTGCAAAATTGTGTCAAGATTTTGCACCTTCAATAAGGGAGCAAAGGTTGCACCCATCCAAAGGGTGCACAATTGCACTTTTAACGGAGGCTTGTACCTTAAGAGGGTGCAACTATGTACCCCTTACTATGGGTGCAACTTTGCACCCTTATTGAAGTGCAAAATGTGTCACACATTTTGCACCTTTTTTCTTAGTGTGTAGGTAGATAGGCAAAGGTGTTTGACCCGTTCCTGAGCTGTGGCCCTGGTTGCTACGTGTCGTCCGATTTTTCCCGATGTCTTACCAAACTGTTGTGCAATCAGTAGCTGTGAAATGGTGAAAACTGGTCTGTGGCACTGCTGAGGAACTGACTGTGCTTTGATGTTTGGGTCATTCAACACCATACCAACTAATGCCAAAGAGAAACTTGACAGAATTTTCCTGACTATCTGGGTTCAATGAACTATTGAATTGGTTTTTTCATTTGAAGATCGTCTCTCCTCACTATGTGGAAGCCATCGAGCAAGATGAACACCAGTCAATGTCAGCATAGGCTCGCATGCTTTGATCAAATCGCGAGATCCAACATCTTCATTTGGCAATGTAGGACTCACATTTGCCCTGGCTATGAGATGCCAAATCTGGGAAAGGAAAAAGCCAATATTCTGTCTTTGGCTTGGTGGAGTGAATGCGTCCTACTCCATCAATTCCCAAAAACAACAAAAAAGTAACTTAAGTCTAATGCTGTACATGTTCACCAGGTATATGAGTTGAAGAGCGGGTGGCAACTACAGCATCGTTACGGCATCTTCAATATAGGATAACAGTTCAGCAAATGCAATACCAATGGTTCAGGTGTCCACATCAGACTCTTCAGATGTTCTTGTATTTCTTCCTCTATTGTATAATGGAGACTCAGGCATGATACATGGTATTGCACATCTTGTGTCAAATAGGTTCTCCTCCATCGTCCTACTAATTTTGCAGTAGTTGTCTGTCGCAAGTTGAAGGCACATTGCCTCGGTACACGGGATCAATCCCGAATGTTGAGCTTTGCACAATGACCCCCAGCTGGTGCAGGTTTTACCACAGAAGAAGCATGTTCCATGGAAATACTGTCTTTCCCAAACTTTTGACGGGTGAACTTCTTATAGTCATCTGCATTCATATTCTATGGGTCTCTTCTTATTCTCTGCACGCTGTTTAGTTTTGTTTGTTATACCGAAGTCGACATGGGTCGTGCACTTGGCTTTGTAAGCGTAGGTTGGCCTCAATGCCTCACTGTCATTCAAGTCGTGATATATTTAGCGTTAGTGGCAAACAACAATCCTACTGAAAAGCCTACAAGAAGGTCAGCAATTGTTCTTATAACAGCTCCGTGTGTGCCAAAGTCTGCCAACTTTCCCCCAGCTGGACAGTGAAGCACCTTCCGAGTTCTTAATGGCAGAATACACTTGTCCCCAGTCTGTGTTTAGACTATGTGTTGATTGTTACCAGCTGTACAAGGTCCACCACCTTGTAGAATTTCTCCCTCGACACACCTGAAAGCCCAAATACACAAACGATATGTTTAACCAATTTTTATTATAAGCCCCTACTAAAAATTACCCACAGATTAGTGCTTTTGATATCGATACGGATATAGGGCAATTATCAAACCATAGATGACTATAGAAACTATTGATTTACTGATGTACATCCCAATACAATAAACGCCAGTTCTCCACCGCTATCACTAACAATTGGAGTTTCCAGAGCACTTTCAGAGTGACTATACACAACCGCGAATGGCAGCCATCTTGGAAAATGGCCCACCAATTACGTCACCAGGGCAAAATCGTCCAATCGGCTCACTATAGCCAAATATCATTCCATAGGAGCCCACCTACTGTGTACCCCCAAGTTTCAGCTTCTATCTCCAAAGTCACAATTCCGCCATCAAATAATCACCATATTGCTGTATAATCCAGATGGTTGAAGAAACACAGACTAGCAACGCTCCGAGGGGGATCACTGCTAAGAGGAAGGAAGGAGTTGCCGCCTGGCTGTCACGACTCAGTCCCGGCCATCACCCGGTCGAACCAGCCTCCCACGCAAAGAACTCACGCGTGGTCGGGTCCGAGCGCGCCACACCACTACCTTGTGGCCATAAACCATTCACTAGACGCAACACAGACTCCACTTGGATGTTGGTTTAACTTCAAGGAAAAATTTTCTGCTTACACCGTAATATACTTAGGTTGAGATTAAACATGCATAGGAGCTGAACTTCATTGAAATTTAAATTAATTACATTAATTTGCTAGCGATTAATTCATTTCACATTTTATTGATTAATAATTATAATCCATGTGAAAGAAATAAGACATATTTCATGAGAGTTCTAATTGATATAATATAAATCTCATCAATACTAATATTGCTATTACTTCATTTTAGTATTTTTTTAGTATATTAAAATATCAATATATATATATATATATAATATAATATATTTTATATATATATATATATATTATATATATATATATATATATATATATTATTATATATATAATATATATTATTATAATATATATATATATATATTCTATATATATATATATATATATATATATATATATATATTATATATATATATATATAATATAAAATATATTATATATATATATCTTCTTCTGAAAAAATGTACTTTTCTTATTTGTGATGGCGAATACATTCAACGATAAGGCTGTAGATGCACCTGAGAAATAGTACTCACATTATATAATTGCGGTAATAATAATAATTATTTTTATTTTATTACGCAATTTACTATTGATTCTACCTATAGCTTATGGATCAAATTTCTCCTGTGGATCCTTTCTCCTATACCATTCCGGTGTTGATTTCTCACTCATTCCCCTCAGCCATTCTTTTTTCCCCTTCTCTTCCACTCTCCTATTTATTTCCTTTTTGCACACAGCCATACTCCCATGTCTCATCATTCCTGTCACAAACATTCTCAGTTCACCTTTCCATCTGTCCACTTTTACTGAGTCTTTCATCCACTTCCCATACATATTCCGGTCCCAAACCTTACTTGCCCACTTGCTGTCATCCATTCGTTGCAGTCTAGCTCTGTACCTCAGTCCTGCCTTTGCTATCCTCTCTCTGAACGTGCTCCATCCCATGTCTCCTCTAATCGCTTCCACTGGTACATATCTATTGGCACCTAATGCTATTCTGCCTGCTTTGTTCTGTGTTACTTCCAATCTGTCCAACTCCTTCCTAGACCACACCATTGTTTCTAGGCCACACATAATGCTAGGGACTGCCACACCCTTCCAACAATATTCTTTCCTCGTGCAAGTGGCCCACGCAATGAAAAGAGGCAAGAGTGGTGGCCATCCACAAAAAAAACAGCAAACGGGACCCAAAGGACTACCGCCCAATTTCCCTTCTCACTACTGTTGGGAAAATCCTGGAGTCCCTCATCACCGCCAAGATCAACACCTTCTTGGACGCCCACCATCTCCTCAACTCCAAGCAATTTGGTTTCAGGCAGGGAAGGTCAGCTGCAGACCTGCTCCTCCTTCAGTCTGCTTCCTGGAACTTCTCACTGGATAGAGGAATGGACACCTTTGTCGTGGCTTTGGACATCGCCGGAACCTTTGACAGGGTGTGGCACCGAGGTCTCACTGCCAATCTGAGGAGCCTGGGAGTGCGCGGCGCCCTACTGCAGCTCATCCAGGACTACCTCCAAGACAGGACCTTACGGGGGGTGATCAACGGCCACACTTCCAGCCAGCAACCCATCCACGCCAGCGTCCCGCAGGGCAGCGTACTCGGGCCTCTTCTGTGGAATGTCTATTTCAATGACATTCTCCAGCTCATTCCTGAGGCCCAGGCCTACGCTGATGACTGCACCCTTGCCTTCCCCTGTGACAGACGTGACTGGCAGGGCACGGTGTGCCGCATCAATCTGGCATTGGACAACATCGTCACCTGGAGTAGTCAATGGCAGGTCAGCCTGGCCCCTGACAAAACCCAGGCTCTGCTTATCTCCCGCAGGCAAGACATCACCAACCTGCCTGCACCGGACATACGGCTTGAGGGCAGATCACTCCCCTTCAGAGATCCATCTCCATCCTTGGGGTGGAGTTTGACGCGGGACTGACCTTTACCAGTCATGCCAGGAGAGTAGCTAAAAACTCGGCTTGGAAACTCAGCTGTGTCCGGCGCATCTCCCACCTTCTAGAGTTTGAGGTTCTGTACAAGGCTCAGGTACGTCCCCTAATGGAATACTCCCCCCTAGCATGATCTTCCTGCACGCCCTCTTACCTGGCCACACTAGACCACGTCCAGAGAAGAGCCCAGCTACTGGTTAGCGATAAACGTCCCTACAATGCGCCTGACTCCTTCCAATCCCTCCAGGAGCGCAGGGATGTGGCAGGTTTATGTGTCATGCACAAGGCACTAAATCTCCACACGCCCCACCTGGCAGCCATCAAGCTCCCCAGGCCCCCGCCGCCCCTTCACTCCACCCGTGTCGCTCCACACAGACAGGAGAAGTGACTGTGCCCTTCTCCAGGACAGAGCACCACCTACGTTCCTTCTTACCCCGCTACGGCCGTCTGTGGGACCAGTTAGTTCACCAAACTGACCTTCACCACCACGCCTCGCTACAAGACTTTAAGCGAGGGGTGAACAGCTGGTTGATGGCCTAAATTATTATTAAATATAAAATGTCTTTTTATATTATATGTAGCTATAGATAGCTCTGGTGTAAAACCTAGAGCTTTAGCTCTAATAACACCAAATTAGTACTGCAGATAGGTGAAATATTTGGAAGAATTGTGGGTTTGGTGAAACAAGCATGAAATTTGGTAGACAATTAAAAAAGGTGCTTGGAAAGATATTTGGCTATAGGGCCATTCCAGATTCATTCCATGAGCGGAGTGCCTGCCATTTTACAAAATGGCTGCCAAAATATCTTCTCGAATGTTGTATCCGCCATAGCAATGGTGCTCTGTGCACTCTTTTATGTTTTTCCTCTACTTTTTTTTTCTCTCTCTAGTTTTTTCTACTCTAGTGGCATATGTAATTGTTTTGGGTACAATAGATGTGGTATTAGTCACAAGATATTTAGAATAAAATACATTTTTAATATTATTTGGAGCCAGAAGGCTAACATGATGGCTTGTGAATTATGGCCTTGGATTCAGGAATGCAGGTTTTTGTTAGACTGTGATGTTCATTTAATATAGACTGTGATGTTCATTTAATATAGACTCCAGCTAATTTAATCACTTGCACATATTTTGACCATATTTTTCTGCTTTCAGGTGTGACAATGGCCAAAGTTTACAAGGTGGTGGATCCCCTACAACCCGGGACATCAACACAGGGTCTAGAAACTGACTGGAGCAAGTCCGTTCTTTGTCAGGAAGACACGTCAGAGGTGCTTCACTGTCCAACCTACACGTGCCACACAGGGAGCAGGGTACAAGACAATTGCTGAGCTTCTTGTAGGTTTTGACAGGATTGGCTGTTTGCCCACATCAATCAATCTTTCAAGGCTTGATGATGGGAATGGCATTGAAGAAACACTACAGCGGCACAAGGCCAAGTGGCACGACTCATGTAGGCTCCTCTACAACAGAACAAAACTACAGCGTGCAGAGAAGCGTAAGAAACCCCCAGAAGATGCTGCTGATGACTCTGCTGATAGCTCAAAGAAGTTCACCCGCAAGAGTGCTGGTAAGAAAAGTGCTTCCGCCGAAACATGCTTCTTCTCTGACAAACCTGCACCAGATGGGGAGTCTTTGACTCGAAAAGCATCAACATTTGGGCTGGATATCAATGTCAGGAAGGCTGCAATGAAATTGCAGGACAAATCCCTACTGGCCAAACTGAGTGCAGGAGACTTGATTGCACAAGAAGCCCGGTACCATCTGCCATGCCTGCTCTCTTTGTACAACAGAGCTAGAGAAACAAAAACATATGAAGAGTCTGGTGTGGACAAAATGAATCATGGCCTTGCATTTGCTGAGCTGGTATCTTATATTGAAGATACTCGCATGGACAGTCTAGATGCACCCATCTTCAAACTCAGCGACCTGGTCGATCTGTACACAGCAAGGCTAGAACAACTTGGAACTGATGTTGCAGGACGCGTCCACTCCACTGACCTCAAAAAGAGAGTACTGGCCTACTTTCCAGACATGGAAGCTCACAAGCAAGGCCGAGATGTAGTCCTCATTTCACACGAAGATGTTGGACAAGCACTGAGGAAAGCATGTGAGCATGATGCTGATGGTAATGCTGGTCATCTTGCCAGGGCTGCGAACATAGTGAGGAGAGACATGTTCAAGATGAAAAACCAGTTTGGTGGTTCCTTTGAACCCAACAGCCAGGAAGATTCTGTTCCAGTGTCTCTGTTAGCGTTAGTTGCTATGGTGTTGAATGGGCCAAACATCAAGGCACAGTCAAGCTCTTCAACAATGCCCCAGCCAGTGCTCACGATTTCCCAGCTACTGATGTCCAACATGTTACCCTTAGTCACCCCTAAACACATTTTCTGTGGAGTGATATGATTGTGGTCCCGTAAATTAAGCGAGCATGTTGATGAGAGGGAGAGCGGGTGGAGCGAAGTTCTCTTTTGGGTGGACAGCTGGTGGGTTAGGAGCTGGGTGTGGAAGCTCCGTGGGTAGGCCACGTGTTGTGCTGAGAGTGGTACAAGGGAAGTAATTGTGTGTTGGGTGTGTGCTTGAGTTGGTGATTGACTTGGTGTGTGATTGACTTGTTGTATGATTGACTTGGTGTATGATTGACTTGGTGATTGACTTGTTGTATGATTGACTGATGGTGTATGTGTGTCGGAGGTGCGTGGCGTGAGCAGCAGCTGGCTGTGTTGACTGGCGTGTAAGCCTGATGGTGTATGATGGTGTGGGCTTAACTGTGGCGAGTAGCCTGGTGAGTGGTGATTGGTGGATTGATGTTTGAGACATCAAAGGGCTATCATAGATTTATTTCTTTGTTTATGTACATATATGATTATGAAAATATATAATGTAGTGAGTCAATATTTGCCTGGTGGTTGTGAGAGTGAGGTGTGGTTGTGAGAGTGAGGTGTGGTTGTGAGAGTGAGGTGTGGGGAGTGAAATCTAGTTACCAACCAGCCGGCCCGGGGTAACTTCTCTAAGGGAGAAGCAAGGTACAATGATAGGTATTGCACAATATTTACTGTCCATGTTTTTGAAGCAAGGAGCTGCAGTGTGGTGAAGTGTGGCTGGGGACGTAACAGATATTTGGGGGCCTGTCCGGGATGGAATTTTGATCTTGTGTGTGTGACCAGTGGACCACGTGGAGCCATAGCCTACCCTGCTACCCTGCCAACCCTGCAACCCTGCCAACCCTGCGAACCCTGCAACCCTGCCACAGTGTGAACTCTGCCGGCTTACTATCTCTGCACTTCAGTACTGTGGTAAGCTCTGTACACTCCTATATTTATGATGGAGGGAAAAGTGAGCGACTTTATGGTTCATCGTGAGGTGCACTACCTATATTAGTGTACCAGGGAGGAGTTAATGAAATTAGCAGAGAAATTTGAATTAGAGTTGATATCTAGGCTCAAGGAGAATATGCAGAGAGAATTAGTGAAAGAATTAATAGACTTGGGTGTATTAAGTGAAGAGCAGGATGGAGATGAAAGAAAAAGGATGGGTGTGGAAGGAAAGAGCCTGAAGGAACAGGGGAGTGAAGTGACTGATAGTGAGCAAGCATTATCACAGAGGCTGAGGTTGATGGAAATGGAGATCGGATTGCAGGGAGAGAAAAATGTGGCAGTGAGGATAGAGGCAGAGGTTGAAAGAGAGAAAATGAGAACAGAGGCAGAGGTGCAAATAAAGAAAATGGAAGTAGACAGTGGTGGTCACAGGGGAAGATCAAATGATGGAAAAGTTCATTTTGTGCCAGAATTTGTGGAGGAGGAAGCAGAAAATTACTTTCTTCAATTTGAAAAGGTGGCATTATTGAGAGGTTGGCCTGAGAATGAATGGGCTTTATTGGTACAGACAAAATTTAAAGGCAAAGCAAGAGAGGCTTATGCAGGTTTGAGTGTAGAGGAATGTAGTGAATATCAGGTTGTGAAGGAGGCCGTGTTACAAACTGTGAGAGTGGACCCTGAGATCTATAGAAGTGAATTCAGAGATGTAAAGAAAACACCAAACTATACATATTTAGAAATGGCCAGAGAGTGTGCTTTCAAGTGTGATAAATGGTTGAAAGCAGAAAATGTAAATGAAAAGGAGGACTTAAGGCAGTTAATGATGTTAGAACATTTTAGAAATAATCTGAAACCAGAGTTGAGGTATGAAATTATGAAGCTTGATATAAAAGATGTGATGGAGGTTGGACGTAAGGCTGACCAACTTGAGGTGGCCTACGGGCTTTGTAATTCAGTGTCAAGGGTTAGACTTAGCCACCAGAGCTGGTCTGGTAACTCGGCTGGTTATGGGAGTAGTAAGGGGAACAAAAATTTTCATTTACAAGGTATCGCAAATGAAAAAAATGCTAGGTACTCAAGTAACTATGTGACATCTAGTTTTGGAGGTAATTTTCAGAATCAGGCAGAATATTCACCCCCTCCCAAGAATAATAATGTCAGTAATGCTCCAAGGCAGAGTCAGCCCTTGATTAGATGTTATAAATGTGGTGAAGTGGGACACCTAAGTATATATTGTGGCAACCAGCAAAGCTTGCCTCCCAAATGTCAACTTTGTGGTAAACAGGGACATAGGAAATATCAATGTTATAGGTATATGAATTCAAAGGAGGCAGGACTGACAGTGTCCAGGAGAGGATGTGTAGAGCACTTGCCAACAAATGTTAACACTAAGAAGAAAGTTTTACCTGCAGTTGATTTTGAACCTTTTATTACAAAAGGACAGATGAATGTAGATGATGGTGCAGAGAGGGAAATTGTAATTTTGAGGGATACAGGTGCCAATTTAAGTCTAGTACTTAAGAATACTGTGGAATGGAGTGAGAAGACTTTTACAGGTGTAGAAGTTGAGGTTAAAGGTATAGGATGTGCTGGAATAGTCATTCCCATTCATCATGTGTGGCTTAAGAGTGGATTCGTCACAGGAAAAGTGAAGGTAGGAGTGAGTAATGAACTTCCAGTAACAGGTGTAGACATGCTCCTGGGGAATGATTTGGCGGGTGAACAGGTAGTCCCTACCCCTGAGTTTATGGAGAATCCTATAATTGGTCAGGATGATGACATTTTAGAGCCTGAAATATGTAAGGTTGAAGGAAAGGTAGAGGAGAGTATACTGTATCCAGCATGTGTAGTGACAAGAGCTAAGGCCAAGCAAATGGAGGAGCGTGAGATGGACTTAACCTCATTGTTTGATAGAGTGGAGTCCCACATGGAGGTTGAACAGGTGAAAGGAGATGCGACTAAATGTGAGGCAGGGATTATGTCAGATTATATTGTGAGAAAGGAGGATTTGACAAGTGCACAATGGGAAGATGAGAGTCTAAAATCTTTGTGGAGTGAGGCAGTGAGAAGAGGAGCTTCAGATGAGGATGTAGGATATTATGTGGAGAATGAAGTTTTAATGAGGAAGTGGAGGCCTACTGATAGCCCAGTAAATGATCATTGAATGGTGAAGACTCAAATTGTTGTTCCTAGAAAGTATAGAGAGAAAGTTTTAGAATTGGCTCATGAAAATAATTGGTCTGGTCATTTAGGTGTAAAAAAGACATTAAACAAAATAACAGCTCATTTATTGGCCAGGAGTAAAGAAGAGTGTAACTGAATATGTAAATCTTGCCATGTATGCCAAGTGGTAGGAAAACAAACCAAACTATAGTGAAGCACCATGTGTCCTATTCCTGTGGTGGGTGAGCCATTTAGTTATTAATGCATTGATATTGTGGGTCCTCTTCCTGCTTCTAAGAGAGGCAACCAGTATTTATTGACCATAATGTGTATGGCTACTAGATTCCCAGAAGCAATAGCATTGAGAAGTATTCATGCTAAAGTTATTGTGAGAGAGTTGGTGAATTTTTTTTCGTGGGTTGGACTTCCTAATGTAATACAATCGGATCAAGGTAGTAACTTCACTTCAAAATTGTTTGGTCAAGTGTTACAGGGGTTGAAAATTAATCAACAATTATCAAGTGCCTACCACCCGCAGTCACAGGGCTGCTTAGAAAGGTTTCACCAGACACTCAAAAAGACTCTGAGGACATATTGTATGGAATTGGTATTGATTGGGATAGGCTGTGCCGTTAGCACTGTTTGTTTTGAGAGATGCTATACAGGAATCAACAGGTTTCAGCCCTTTTGAACTTGTGTATGGGCATGAGGTCAGAGGACCATTGAGGATGTTGAAGGAGAAATGGTTAGGAAATGTAAAATGTTGTACTGTATATATAGATGATATTGTACTGTAACTGAGAAGTGGGAGGAGCATCTAAAGTTGTTGGTTGAAGTATTTAGGAAATTGGATGATGCAAATCTCACAGTGAACCTGATGAAAAGCGATTTTGTGAAGGCTTCAGTGGATTATTTAGGATTTAAGGTTGGACAAGGAAGAAGGTGAGACCACTTAATGCCAAAGTGAAAGGCATTATGGATTTGCCTTCTCCAACAAACAGGAAGGAGCTGTTGAGATTTTTGGGGATGAGTGGTTATTATAAGAGATTTTGTAGAAATTTCTCAGCAGTTGCACTGCCATTAACCAGGTTGTTGTGTAAAAAGATGAAATTTGTGTGGAGCGAGCTCTGTGAAGAGGCTTTCAAGAAAATTAAGGATATTTTAGTTAATGCTCCCATATTGATTACTCCTGATTATGACAAGACATTTAAGCTGTATGTGGATGCCAGTGGTGAGGGAATTGGAGGAGTGTTGATGCAGGAGATGGAAGGAGTTGATCATCCCATTGGATATTTCTCTAAAAAGTTATTGTTATACCAGAGGAATTATAGCACAATTGAGAAAGAGGCTTTGGCGTTGATTTTGAATTTAAATCATTTTGATATATATGTAAAAGGTGCTGCGATGCCAGTGCAAGTGTTTACAGATCACAACCCCTTAGTTTTTGTAAACAGTATGAAACATTCAAATCAAAGGTTGATGAGGTGGTGTCTACTGTTGCAGGAGTATGATTTGGTTGTTACCCATGTGAAAGGGAAGGATAATGTGATAGCAGACGCTCTTTCACGAGTTCCTGTAAGCTGTGAGCCCTCCTAAGAGAGAACTCACATCTTTACTGGCAGGGGGGTGTTACCCTTAGTCACCCCTAAAAACATTTTCTGTGGAGTGATATGATTGTGGTCCCGTAAATTAAGCGAGCATGTTGATGAGAGGGAGAGCGGGTGGAGCGAAGTTCTCTTTTGGGTGGACAGCTGGTGGGGTTAGGAGCTGGGTGTGGAAGCTCCGTGGGTAGGCCACGTGTTGTGCTGAGAGTGGTACAAGGGAAGTAATTGTGTGCTGGGTGTGTGCTTGAGTTGGTGATTGACTTGGTGTGTGATTGACTTGTTGTATGATTGACTTGGTGTATGATTGACTTGGTGACTGACTTGTTGTATGATTGACTGATGGTGTATGTGTCGGAGGTACGTGGCGTGAGCAGCAGCTGGCTGTGTTGACTGGCGTGTAAGCCTGATGGTGTGTGATGGTGTGGGCTTAACTGTGGCGAGTAGCCTGGTGAGTGGTGATTGGTGGATTGATGTTTGAGACATCAAAGGGCTATCATAGATTTATTTCTTTGTTTATGTACATATATGATTATGAAAATATATAATGTAGTGAGTCAATATTTGCCTGGTGGTTGTGAGAGTGAGGTGTGGTTGTGAGAGTGAGGTGTGGTTATGAGAGTGAGGTGTGGGAAGTGAAATCTAGTTACCAACCAGCCGGCCCGGCGTAACTTCTCTAAGGGAGAAGCAAGGTACAATGATAGGTATTGCACAATATTTACTGTGCATGTTTTTGCAGCAAGGAGCTGCAGTGTGGTGAAGTGTGGCTGGGGACATAACAAACAGCATGGTACGACTTCTGGAGAATCAGCAGGCCCCATGTACAACAAGGCACAACCAAGGAAGGGAAACACCTCTGCCCATCTACTTGGGTGTGATGGTCCACACGAAGACTCGCAAGCGTGAACTGGTGGACCGCTTGTATGATCTGGGACTGAGTATTTCCTATGACCGGGTGCTGGCCATCTCAACTGAGCTTGGCGACAAGATCTGCCATTACTACAAGATGGAGAAAGCAGTTTGTCCTCCTGAGCTGAAAGGTGGTCTATTCACGACTGCTGCAGTTGATAACATTGACCACAACCCCAGCTCAACCAGTGCGCACGACTCATTCCATGGAGCTGGAATATCGCTGTTCCAACACCCAGACAACGACTTCAGTGGAGCTTCCCGGGCTGTTTCCCACACCCATCGTGATGCTGCTGGTGCCAAGAAGATGTCAGCATCCTCCCCGGACCTACACCAAGTACTCCTGTCGCCTCCAAGGCAACACCCAAAGCAGGAAGGTACACGAGCAGAGTAGCATACCTCAGCCTGCGGAAGGAAACGAGGTTCAAAAACCAAAATATAAA
>JACEEZ010016462.1:0-10000 GCA_016584305.1 Chionoecetes opilio
GTGGGTTGGGCAGTTCTTAGGCTTAAAACACAAAGGGCCCTAATGCGATAGTAAATCTTTCATGTCGAGTTCAGCTAGCACGTGAAATAGAGATGCTGGCAAAACTTTGGGTATGTTTGTATGGTGGACGAGATACAAGTTTGAATATCTTAAGGCGGAAGCTGTTTGGTGACAAAGTTGTAAAGAACTTCAGGAGTGTCGACATCAAAAAAATTCCACCACAGCTGATGCAGCCAATATCATTCTTATAGAGTGCATCTACAGACTAAAATATGGATAGGAACGTGGTACTGAAGCCGGAAGATTAAGGATTTCAATCGGAAGATTGAAGGGTCAACACGAGAGTTTGTTGCCTGCAAAAATGGACAGCAGACCAGCTCCTGATGCCCTCTTGAGAAATCGTACGCTGCAAATGCAGGGGTACTGTGACACCTGATATGTTCCTGCAAGAAAAACGGGATGTACTGCACCGAATTCTGCGGAATTGGCAAGACGGACTATGCACAAACATAGAGTTAGATGAATTTGACTACAAATTCACAGTATGTATCTAAAAGAAGAACACATAAAATGAAAAACCTTAATATGTGCATATATAACATTTTTAACATATGTTCTTTAATTTGAATGTGATCGAATGTTGTAAGTCTTGACATAGGGCCTACACTTTCATGGGTAACTTCGGACAGGGTAAAAATATCTATATAACAATTAATATTGTAAAAAATAATATCACTAGCTATGTTTTAATTTGCCTTTTTTTTTAAGAAAAGGCTATTTGACCTTTTTTTTTTTTTTTTTGACCTATGACCTACATTTTTTTAGACGGGCCCTTTGAGTTTAAAAAAAATGTTGTATAAGTTTCACTGGTTCATGTTACTATTCATGTAAATGCACTTTATTGTGCTAAAAATGGGTATTTTTAAAGATAATGGGCCTTATTATACATGGGCGGTCATTTTTGAAATATGCAAATTAGGTAGTTTTCTGGGTTGAAACCTGCGTCCCATTTTGGATATGTCATAAAGAACAACTCATAAACAATAATCAACAATAAAATAAACTGTCGCAATTTGTTTGACTCAAAACTGTAAATGTGGTATACTACAGCCTCCTAGTGTGCGAGGCTGCACACGACATCCAGGAGAGGGCGGCGTATTCTAAGTAAGACCGTATTTGGGCATTGTAGAGCAAGATCTTCCCTCCCCTGTCGAAAAAGCTGGCTACCCTTCGCAGGGCACAGACCCTGTGAGAGGCCTTTTTAGCAATGTGTTTGATGTGGCCATCAAACCTTATCTCTCGGTCCACCTCTACTCCCAGAACCTTGACGGCTTCCGGGAAAGTGGAGAGGAACGCCACCAACCACAGCCTCCCTTTCACGCCGGTCCGGCAGCAGGGGACCGAGAAACCACCTTTTCCCCCTGTGTCTTTCTCCGGACCAAGGTCACCTGCCAGCGTGTACCCTACTCCTGTATAATACTCAGCTGATGATTGATCTCATCAGCAACACGCCCACTGTCATGTCGCGGGTAAGAGTAGGAGATAGTACAGTCATTAGCATAGGCCAAGACTGCTGGCAGCTGCCGGAGAAGATCGTCGACATAGTGTTCCACAGGACTGGCCCCAGCACAGAGCCCTGTGGGATTGAGGCTTCCACTGGCAGGGACTCAGAGGCCTGCCCGTTGACGACGACCTGGAGGGTTCTTCCCTGCAGGTAGTTTCCCCAGGGCAGCAGGGGGTCACCCTGGATGCCTTTTTGCTCGGAGTTTTTTTGAGAAGGCCTCCGTGCCACACCCTGTCGAGGGCACCCGCTATGTCCAGGGCCATCACGACAGTGTCCTGGCCGTCATCCAGGGCGTTCTGCCAGTTCCGGGTAAGGAGCATCAGCAGGTCAGAGGTGGACCGTCCAGGTCTTAGCCCAAACTGTTGATCCGAGAAGAGGTAGTTGTCGCTGAGGTGACGACATATTACCTCTGCCACGATCCTTTCGAAAACCTTCCCCACCATAGACAGCAAGAGATGGGCCTGTAGTTTTTGGGGGGGGCGATCTGGAACTCCTCTTGTGTACAGGACCACTCGAGCCTCCTTCCACACTGAAGGCCAGGTGTTTTCCTGCAGGCAGGCAGTGAAACTGGGGTTGAGAGGGACAGACAGCTCTAGGGCCCCTGTTTAAAAAAGTGCGGGCTGACGTCATCAGGGCCAGTGGCTTTTTTGGTGTCGAGCCCTCGCAGGATGTGCTCGACCTGCGCCTGCGTCACCTCCCCCTTGTGGATGTCTCTTCACAATGCTGCTCCAACGACCCCCCCTCTATCTCTCTCTCTCTCCTCTCATTCTCTCTCTTCCCCTCACTCTTCTCTCCTCCTCTCTCTTTCCCCCTCCCCTCTCTCTCTCTCTCTCTCTCTCTCTCTCTCTCCTCTCTACTCTTTTCTCTCTCTCTCTCTCTCTCTCCTCTTTTCTCTCTCTCTCTCTCTCTCTCTCTCTCTCTCTCTCTCTCTCTCTCTCTTCTCTCTCTCTCTCTCTCTCTCCTCTCTCTTCTCTCTCTCTCTTTCTTCTCTCTTCTCTCTCTCTCTCTCTCTCTCTCTCTCTCTCTCTCTCTCTCTCCTCTCTCTCTCCTCTCTCTCCTCCTCTCCTCTCTCTCTCTCACTCTCTCTCTCTCCTCTCTCTCTCTCTCTCTCTCTCTCATCACCCCTCTCTTCCATCATCCCCTATGCTCTCCACGACCCCCCTCACCCTTGTCCCCCTCTATTCCCTCCATACGCCCCTTTCCCTCCTTCCTTTACCCCTGTCACTCAGCGCGACCTCCCAGCCCTGCTTTCTCCTTTGCTTTAAAGTATGTTTTTTCTAAACATTATTTGGGGGGTAATTCAAAAAAAAATTTATAGTGTATTTTAAAATATCTTTTAATATTTTAGATTTTACTTTGCTTGTTAAGTGACCCAAAAGGTTATTAGAAAATAAAACATGATTTGTCGGTGTGGGGTTGATCTTGTTAACTGTTCCTCGCCGCTCAGTCGGTCTTCTTTTTTCGTGTGCTCCTCCCCCAATTATGAAATAACCCAGGAGTTTAAAAAACTGACCCAAACTATCTATCATCTTCATGACCTTTTCCGCATATAAAAGTACAAATTTCTCATGGAAGGGGGATGGGAAATCAGAGGGCTATAAACCATGTTTACAGACACAGCGGCATACGAAAGGGTGTGTAACGTATGCTCGTGTACTGTGACGTTTATTTGTTTAGAGTGATTTTACCCTGCTGTAGGCTAAATAGTACTTGCAAGGATATGTTTTGGGTAAAATTTTGCGTAGTGGGGGGTGGGGGGACAGCCTTTATCCTGCCTTATCGCTAGGGTAAGGTCGAGTTTGCCGCCATTTGTCGTATTGTACCGCGCAAATATTTTTTGCCGCTTGTTCTCTGCCGCGATCTTTGTGCCGTTCCTTGATTACTAGGCGGAAACAACTCAACCACCGTGGGTGGGCCCGGGGGATGCTTCTATGGACGATTGCTGGGGGTTTTCCCTTAAACATTAAATAAACGTCCGGGCCATTTTTCATTCCTGATTTAATGCAATAAAAATTTTAACCTTACGAGTATATCAACATATGTTTCATTTTTTCATCCGTACCCTTTTTTTAAACCCCCTTTACTGCGGATATCAAATTCATAGGCCTACCCCCCCGGCGGCAGGTTTAATTAAAATATAAAATAATTTCTTATCATATTTTTTAAAAAGGGCCCAAAAGAATAGGAGCCCCTTCCCCTACCCGAAAATCTTTTGGTGGGAGGCTTAGTTCAGATCTTTTGGATTGGTCTTTTTGGTGGAGGCTACCAGTAAAGTGAAGAGTTACGTCAAAGTGCAGCAACAGGGCCGTGACCTTTTTCTGCCAGACGCACAATGAAACTACTTACTACTCAACAAAAACGGGCTTATTTTGGTCATAATGCTTCATTCATGATCCATGCTTCATTCATTCATTCATTCTACTTCTTTTTTATTCCATCAAGAATATATTGAATATTTTGGGCTATTTAGCCTCGAAATTTGAAGTAGAGGGCGGGGCAGCGTAAACACTGTACTGTACCCCTGACCTTTTTAGTCACATAACTCACGCAAGCAAAAAAAGATTTCTATTATATCGAAAACACTTACACTGTTCCCATAAAAACCTATCACAACGAATATTTCCCATAATTCATTGGCCGCGCATTTAAAATACAAACCATATGTACCAGCCGCGTGAACCCTTTAAAATACTGAGAGACCGTATTTGTCCCAGCCGCAGTGAAGGGGTTTAAATAACACGGGGGAACATTTTTAAAAAAAAAAAATTGTTGACTAGATTTTTGGCTTATTTAGCAAAAATTGGCATGTTTGTTTCCAAATCTGTAGTCAGTTTTTTTCTAGCACGTCATTTTTTTCTCCACACTTACCCCCCCCAAATAAGAAAAAATTCCCTTGTGAGCTGTAGTAAAATTTGCAAGCTGATTACATTTGACTCATCGAGAGCTTTGGCAACTTTTTTTGGCGTTAAAATTGAGACAGTCTGAGAGGTGTGTGCGCTCCCAATAGGTCAGACTATCAATATCTGAAAACAAAAGCTGGGATATGGAATTTGGGAGGATTTGTTATGGCTTTTCTCTTAACCCTTTGTAAAAACTACCATTGTAATTTCTATTTCGTTTTATGCTGTTTTTTGTTTTTTTTTCAAAGCTTGTAACTTTTCCCAGTTTGTGTTTAATTTACAAGGTTATTTTTTCTTTTGTTTCAGACATTCTGCTCCTGCTATCTCGTCGTAAATCCCAAAACAACCCGACCCTTCTGCTATATATTGGTAGTTTCACCTTCCCAAAGTCAGAGGGCAAGCATCAGCGTTTTGTCAAACACATTTTCGCATATTTTAAAGTGAACTCGGTGATCAAACAACTATGGGCCCCTCCCAAGTGTGCAACATGTGTCAGAGATTACGGACGGGGACCAAAGGAACACGTGAAAAGTTGGCATTTGGTATCCCCAGGGTTTTGGCGAGAGCAAAAAGATCTTTCCACAACTGTTATTTTTGTTTAGTAAAAACATCGGGATTTAACAAAAAAATAAAAGTAAAATTAAATACCCAATCTAACCGTCAGCTTAAACCAATCCCTCTTCAGCTAAATTTCCCGTGCCATTTTTGAACCTACCTCCTCTAAAGATCTGATGATGTTAAGAACGCAGTACGCAATGAGCGATTTTGCATACGAGGATTTAGTTCGTAGGGGATTTGATCAGCACGAGTTAATGATTTAGCACTGATTTGGGCCTATCCAAAAAAGCTTCAGAATACTAGCATCAAGACTGAACGGAAAAACATACTTGAACAAGGAGTGAAGTATCAACTTTCGAACCAGAGAAGTACATTTTTTGCAGTCTTTCGAAATGCTAACGGTTTTGTGTTTTTCCATAACATTCCCGGTTTTTCTGAAAAGGAAATTTTGGCTTTCAATCACAAACCAAAGATGGCGATTGTTTATTGATAGCTCAAAAGGGGGCTTGAAGTGTTCCTTTTACACAAAGGCAATTTTTTTGGCGCAGTCCCTATTGGCATTCGGTCTGTCTTTGTGAAGAAAATTTGGGGGAAAGAAAGGAGCATTGAGTTATTGCAATATACAAAAACAATGGATCATCTGTGTTGACCTTAAAATGTTGTCCTTCCCTTCTTGGGCACAAAGTGGATACCAAAGTTCCCTGCTTTCTCTGTATGTGGGATTTGGAGCTCGAGGAAACATTGGGGGCAGACGAATTGGCCCCGAGATCTGATTTAAACCTGGATCCAACATTGTACTTTTCCCTTGTTAACAGGAAGAAAATAATATTCCCACCTCTGCACATAAAAAAAGGTCCCATGAAAAAATTTTTAAAAGCATTGTCCTGATGGCGACTGTTTGAAGTACATCTCATGGGTTTCCTAGACTGTCAATTGAAAAAAACAAAGGGCCCGGGGTGTTTTTATGGTCCACAAAAATTTGAAGCTCATCAAAGATGAAATTTCCGGTACTAGTCGACCCCTTTAAAAGATGCTTGGCTATCATTCAAAAACGTCTCAAGAAAATTTCTTGGAAAAACACTGCAAGTAATTTCCAGAAATTTTTCAGAACTATTGGAGAGCTACAAAGGCTTGGGTTTCAACATGAGTATTAAAGTACTTTTTTTTTTTTTTTTTTTTCATACCCTCTTGCCAACTTTTTCCCGGAAATCTTGGTGCTGCTGCACGAGCAAGGGAAAGATTTCACCAGATTTAAGGTTATGGGAAAACGTTACCAGGGAGATGGATGTCTATAAAGGCTGACTTTGTTGGAGCATCAAACGCGATAGCCTCAAATTGAAAACTCCAGCAAAGCCAAAAGAAATTTTTACCTTAAACCCGCCCCCAATTATAGCCTTATCCCTTTTTAAAAACCCTGATAAAGTTAAATAAACCCCTTTTATTCATGCCTATTTCTTTCATTTTTCATTGTTGTTAACATTTTCAAATTTTTATAAAATAAGCACTGTTTTTCTGTTATGTCAGTATTTTTTTATATTTTTTTAAAAAAAACGAAAAACCTACAGTTCAAAAAATTTACGTGATGAGAAAAAAAAGATCAGTTTTGGATTCAGCACCCCAAAAAATTACTTAAAAACAATGTCAACCAACTCAACAAAAAATTTTTTCCCCAGTGTAATCTGCAATCAAATCTGCAAAATTCCCCCAGCTTCAAAACGATACTCAGGCTTGCAGACGATGCCCCGGGTCGGTGACGTCACGGGAGGGAAGGGCCCCCTCCCCGCACTGAAAAAACACGTAAACACAAAATATAAATTATAGTACTTGAAGATTTTTGGCGGGGTTTTTTTATGGGTTTTTTTTTTCGGGTATGCCACATGCATGCATCCTTTATAGGGGCCCAAGACAGCTGTGCTTTCCAGAGAAGTTTGCACACGTTTCCGACTGATACGACGACGTTAATCTTTCGAAGAGATTTGTGCGGCGGACAAGGTATCACCCCCACCCCCTCACCCACCCACACATCCGTAGCCACACCTTGTAGCGTAACCTTGTATGGCAGTCTGCATCACAAACCAGTCATCACAACACTCCCTTGGTTGTCATGTCACACTGTCTACATCACCCCCCACCCACCACACATACCGTAGCCACGCACAATAGCGTAGCCTTGTATAGCAGTCTGCATCACAACACTCCCTTGGCTGTCATGTCACACTGTCTACATCACCCCCCACCCACCCACACTTCGTAGCCACACACAATAGCGTAGCCTTGTATGGCAGTCTGCATCACAAACCAGTCATCACAACACCCTCGGTTGTCATGTCACTGTCTACATCACCGCCCGCCCACCCACACATCCCGTTGTCACACACAATAGCGTAGCCTTGTATAGCAGTCCCTGGCACACAAACCAGTCATCACAACACTCCCTTGGCTGTCATGTCACACTGTCTACATCACCCCCACCCCCCCACACATCCCATAGCCACACACAATAGCATAGCCTTGTATGGCAGTCTGCATCACAAACCTCGTACTCGTACTCTGGCTCAAACATATAGGGTTGGGCTCCCATCACAATCAGAGGTTCGTTTTCCTCATATACGCGAGCAGCGTCATTTATTTCGGTCTCAGATTGAGCATCGTACTCTAATCTGTCACAGCGACAGTTCACTGTCCCGACACCGAAGTACAATCGCTCATCATAATATTTGCCCCACAGGTGTCAGACAGATGTTTACATGGAGCGCTCCTCCTGTGACGTCTCAATAATATTCGTAGCCTGTTGAGGATTTTGTTTTTTTCGCGCGCTTTTTACAAAAGTCGTATTTTTACGGAAATAAGGCCTTGAAATCAATTATTTTTGGGTGATTAGGTGTTTTGAATGTACATTCAACATAATTAGGCAAAAACAAATGGTCCTGGACGATTACTTTAAGGAGGAAGATCATTGGTTGGCCAAGTTGGCTATTTGTCAACAACATGTCAGCAGAGTACTAAGTCAATCTTTTAAGTTCATTTTATAATTATTTAATATTTTTATTCATAAATGTAATTTTTCAACTAATATTTGTTGTGTGTATTCTTAGGTGTAGAGAAAGCCCAGGCTCTGTGGCACAAGCAGATCCGAAAGCCAACCACCGCAGCCAACATCAAGATGGAGGTGTGCAGGAAGCTGAAGACCCCAAACGTTACTCGCTGGAACTCCTCTAGGACTCCACGGAGGTTCTCTGTGAGGTACTCGATACCAGGTGGCCCAGATCAACGTAATATGCATGCAAAATGCCATAACCACGTTCACAAAGGGTTATCAGGATTTTTATCAATGGTACCTACTGTGATAAAGCAGGGGTGCCCAGCTCTAAACTCCAAATGCAGAGAAAAGGCCCCATAAGAGTCCTCTTCCTACCCTATCTGTACTCTGGACAGCCTTCGGGCTTGGGGCCATCCATTCTAATACCCCCGGCCTTTTTTGGGAGTACCTCCTTCAAACCCCATAGTGAAAAGAGACCAAGGGTTTCAAGGTCAGGTTTCTTCCCTCCTTGAAAAAGGGAATTTTTTTTTGCCACAGGAATCCTCCCCTCTTCAAGCTCCCTTGTTTGCTTTTTAACCCTGAGAAGGTAGATCCGTCAAATAAAGACTGCTGTACTAGGTAATATCTTCTTGCATACCTCAAAAAGGCCCAGATGAAGACGAAAAGGTTTTTTTTTTTAAAGGTGAGACTTTTTTTTATCGTGATCTACTGATTTTCAGTTTTGTTGTACGTTCATTACTCCAAGCCATTATATTAGCATCTTGAGCGTCAGCGGGGACTTTTTTATTTTCTTTTGAAATGCAATATACTTTTTTACAAAATGTAAGCACTTTTTTTTTTATAAGTTAAAGGTATAACTTTTTTTTCTGACTAAATTACATACTTTTTTGCTTAATTACTTTAAAAAAAACTATTTTTCCAGGCTTTGAGGTGCCCAGGCCCTAACTAAGGGGGTTTTAAACTCTACCCCTCCCCAAAACAAGATAGGGAAAGGCTTGAGATTGGGTCTTCGATAAGCAGGGAAAAAAGCTGCGGGAGCGGGCCAGCTCCCTGCCCTTTTTCGTGCCGTTTGGGTAGATGTGTTTTTAAGTAAAAATACGGCCACCCACTAGGCAGCTGTAGAGAGCGAAAGAGATTTTTTGTAGGGTCCCCTCTGTAATTCGCAAATCACAAAATTATTCGCTTCATTGCAATTTTTTAGTCTCCTCTCTTCCTGGCCCTTTCCTCTTCCTATTTTTTTCCCATAACTTTTGTACCTTTCTAGGGGGGTTTCCCCATTTAAAAAGACTCCAAAATTTAAGCATAAATTAATAATGGCCATAGGTTGAGAGAGGTGCGGTTTCCCCCTCCCACCCAAAGGGCCGTGAGGGTGGGGGGGTGATGAATCACCGCCCAAGGAAGCTAAGTCAAGAGGAAGGTTATCCCCAAAGGGGAGGGGCGATCCTTGCGTTATTTGGGGGCGGGGGGTTAATGGCAGCCCGTTGACTCTTGGGAAAAGGAAATATAAACAAAACACCTGACAGCTCCACAGGGCTACCGATCCCCCTACCTAAAATCCCACCCGCCTCTCTCGCTATTGCTGTTGTGTGTGGGCAAGAAAAACGTACACAGCCTGGTTGGGGCTACATTTTTCCCAAAAGGTCCCAAAAAGGTATGAAAGTGTCGTTTGAAAGGATTCTTTGTCGTAAGGGAAACTTTAAGTGACCAATTTCGTTTAAAAAAAATCATAACCGGCATTTTAGAAAGCTGAAAGAGGCACCCCTTATACCTGCCTCCCCGCCTCGGGCTATCACTGGGTAAGTTTCTTCCCTTTTAAAGGGCTAAAGCTAGCCCACCACATCGTGCTGCCGAAAATAAAAAGACACTAGATAAGCCCGTTCCCGTGGTGACCTCACCACCCACTTTTGCTTAAATCCTTGCTCCCAATTTACTCATTTC
>JACEEZ010016462.1:15000-22260 GCA_016584305.1 Chionoecetes opilio
GGGGGGGGGGGGGGTTGGGGGGGATGGGTGATGGGTGAGGAATAGTTTGGGGGGGGATGGGTAAAACTTTTAATAATATAAGCAAAAGTGTGTCCCCTCTGCTGTCTGTGTGTGTGTGTGTGTGTTTTGGTGTGTGTGTGTTGTTGGTGTTGTGTCCCGGTTAAAAGGTTTTCCCCCCCCCGGGCGCAATCACTCATATGGCACATTTTTTTGGGGGCCCGGGGTTTACCAGGGGGGAAAGGGCATAAGCCCAATTATGAGGGTGATTTTTTTTTTTTTTTTTTTTTTTTAGGGACCTATTGCGATTATTGTGAAAAAAAAAAATGGTTGGCCCAGAATTTAGGAAAACCCTTTATGTAGGGGATGGGTAATGGGTGAGTGAATGGGGTGGGGGGAAAGGGTAATGGTTGTGGGGTGATGGGTGGGGTGAATGGGGGGGGGGTGGGTTGGGGGTGATGGGTGATTTGGGGAGGGAATAGGGGGGGGGGTTGATGGAAAAGGTAAATATAAGCGAAAAGTGGTCTTCTGTGTGTGGTGTGTGTTGTCTGGTATAGGTTCCGCCCCCCCTGGGGGCAATCACCTCATATGGGGAACATTTTTTTAACCGGGTTGACCGGGGAAGGTTTTAAAAGCCCCAAATTTTGAATGAACCGATCACTTTTTTTTTTTTTTTTTTTGCCCCTATTAGCGAAATTGTGAAAAAAAAGTGGGTTTTCGGAATTTAGGAAACCTTGATTTTTGGGTGATGGGTAAGGGGGAGTGATGGGTGGGGGGGATGGGTAAAGGGTGTGGGGTGATGGGTGAGTGAATGGGTGGGGGGTGGGGGGTTGGGGGGTGATGGGGAAAGGGGGAGGGGGTGGGGGGGGGGTTTATGGGTAATTTGGGGGGGTTTAATGGGTGGGGGTGATGGGGAAGGGGGGATTTAATTGGGGGGGTGATGGGTAATGGGTGAGTGAATGGGGGGGGGGGAATACCCTACATTTTCCTAAAATCCGTGATTTCAGGAAAATTTTGAAGGGGGTTTTCAGGGGAGTCCCCTGTTTGGGGGGCCGAAGGCCCCCCAACCAGTTGGGGGGCCGGGCCCACCACTAATTTGCCCTCCGCAGGAGCTAGCCAAAAAGTCCGCCGGAGGGCGGCTTTGGGCTAGTACATATAATAATGGGGTACCCCGTAAGTCCAAGAAAAATAAATATAGATTTTTTTCGATTTTGGAGGTTTTTTCTTAGAAAAATTTGATTTTAAGGTGGTTTGCCCTCTTAAACCCTTTTTGTTTGGCACTTTTTGTATGGAAAAAGGATTTTTATTTTTATATGCAAAACATAGCTTAGCCCCGCTAAAGAAACGGTTTATTTGCCCTTATCAATTTCTTGTGCTTTTTCAGGGCTTCTCTTGTATAAACCAAGGGGGGCAAAGCCCAAACTAGACAAGCTCGGGCCCAAAATTGGCCGCCTTTTTTTGGCGGGGACGAGAGTTTGCGAGAGTGAGGTGCCTACGTATCACGGCGTGATAAAGAGGGGAATCCTTCTCCAAGAACTCCGGCATCCGGGAGGGTGTTGACAAGGGGGTACCCAGTGAGAGACTTTGGAAGGATTGACCCCCATGGTGCTTCCCATGGAGGAAATAAACGCCCAGTTTGCCCCTCCAGGGGTTTTTTTAAACCCGGCCCGTGACCAAAAAGGATGAAATTTTTTTGGAAGAAGGTTATGAAGTGGTGAAAACAGAGAAACTAAACAGAAAAGGATTCGTGGAAAGAATATGGCGGCTGTTTGAATAACGGCCTCCCCTCACACGCCCTTCCTCTGCAAGGACCAGGAACCCCACTGCCCCAAACCCCCCCACGTCCACGCGAGAGCAAAGGCAGTGTGACTGCCCCCTGGCCAGAAAAACCCCTATTTTTAGACCTGGATGGCTTTTCTCCCAGAGGATAAAAATTTGGGGGAGGAGAGGCAATGATGATGCGGGTAGACAGAATGAGACGCTTTGAAAAGTGAAGCACAAGAGAAAGCTTGGAAGGAGGCAAAGCGAAAAAGCAAAGCAAAAAGATAAAAAAGGTCAGATCTTAGCTGAGGAGCAATGTTCGGGCGACTGAAGATCCCGGGATTCTGAGGGGGGACGGAGGAGTCGTTACCCTGCCACTCAGAGGAAAGGCGGGAGCAACAGGGGCTGCCATACTGATAACCGACTGCCAGGGAGGGGGCTGGGCCCCTGGGCCCCCCTTTGATGCAGTATTGGACAGGGCCAGCTGCAAGAAGAAACACAATGCCATCCGGAACCCGGCGGGCAGGCATCCGGTTCGACGTTCCGCCCACGCTGTGGTGCCTTGGCTTCTGGGTTCCCCCCAGGACCCTTTTCGCTGACGGGCCCCCTCTCTTCGACTGTCCACCTGGTCTGCTCCCAAAGGAGGAGGGCCAGGCAGGATGCCATGGCATCGGCCAGGGGCCTTTTACCAGGGGGCCAGGGTACCAAAAAAGTTGGATTGGGTTTTGAGGGAGGAAGGAAAGACCAGGGGGGAGGTCCGACAGCTATGAGAAACGCAACCCCAAAGGTTTTATCAGGGAGGGGATGTGTCAGTGAAGAGGAGCCATCTGGAAGGTACCTTTGGCACTTTGACCAGAGGACCCGTGCCACCTGAGAAGCCTGCGTTCAAGGTGACTCAGGGCCCCTATGATTGCTGGTGACATAAAACCACCGATCACTGATCGTACTGCAAGGGGGACTCAACTAGGGCCCACGGGGGGGAAGGGTGGTATCACGCCCATTTGGAGAAGAATTGGGGCGCAAGCTTTTTTGAAGTAAGCCCCATAGTATATAAAATTGCCCTGCGCCATTATCACCAATGACGGGCCTACCTCATCTTACACTGGCTTCACGGGCCAGTGTGCATCTGCGTCCCGCGTGAAAGAAAGCAGTAAAACGAGTTCAGAGGAGTGCCCGACGGTGAAATCTCACGGAGATACCCAAATATATCCCGGTCAAAAGTCCACTGACCAGAGGTCTCCTAAACTTGGTCCGGCTGTGAAGCGGGGGGTTCTCCCATCCGAGCTGCAGGTGATCAAATGGGCAAGGGGCCCACTCCAGATGGCTACCACAGCGAGTGGGGATGGCGAGTCAAATGAGGACGACCGCAGGGTTCGCTGTGACCCGATTTTGAACTGAGGTGGCGAAGAGTATGGGGACCAGTGTAAGACCCCGCATCACACCAAGCGAACTTGTCAGCCCCCAGCTTTCAGAACCCCGATCACTGGCAGCCTGGCCAGGTGCACGGCCGGCATTACCTGTTCACTGTCCGGGGGTCAGATCCAGGGGATCCTGGTCAAGCCCTACGAGGTTCCGGAGTTCTCTATCCATACTCAGAGCACCGAAAGAGTCGGAAGCAGGTAACAGAGGCTGCGGCAGCAGGTGTGGGGCAGCGGGCCCCGAGACGGCCATCCAGGTCGGGCCCACCACCGGAGACCAGGCCCTGCTTCGGGTCTAAGAAGGACATGATGGACACGTTCTAGGCCAAGTAGAGGCTGTGACACTGTGATGTAGTGCCTGATGAAACCAACTGATCAGAAAGAGTTTTACCACACTAGTCATTTGGAACTCATATTGGTGTATGATGCAATAAACAGGACCAACCGGACACTGCCTACTCATTTAAGCATTATTCGATAAGGGTGCAATATAAAAGTGCGTTTTGGGGGGGATAGTAAGAATTGCTCAAATGCAAAATGGAATTATATAAAATGCCCTTAAGAATTCCATTTACATAGGAAATTGGCATGCCAAAGTTGAGAAAAAGATTTTTTTTTATACATTATATATATATATATATTATATATATTATATAATTATATATATATATATATATATTATATATATATAATTTAGACAATTATATACCCTTAAGTGGAGAAATAGGGAGGTATGTAACTTTTAATAAAGAAGAACAAAAATGGAAAATTGCCAAGTTGAAAAATTAGATTTGTACATTTTTGTTTGGAGATGTGTCAGAAAGAGTTTCATTTAAAGTTAAAGTAATCGTCCAGACCTTTTTTTTTTTTGCATAAATATGTTGAATGTGCATTCAAAACACCTAATCCACAAAAAATCAAGTATAGGCGTCCAGCCTCTGGCCCCTTGCTTTTGGCTCAGTTCTTGCGGCTGGAACGTGGCAGCGAGCCACGTTCCAGCTAATTAACTCATTACGATAATTACTGATTAAGGGCTTGTTCTACGTAAGAAAGATTCCTACGCAGACCCCCATTGATTTTGACAGCACTACTTGCATGTCAAATTTCAGCTCAATCTGACAATAATTAGGAGTATTTTACGCTAATTACTCATTAAGGGCTTGTTTTACGCAAAACGTTTGTTTTACAGACCCCCATTGATTTTGTCAGCACTACTTACATGTCAAATTTCAGCTCAATCCGACAATATTTAGGAGTAGGTATACACTTTTTGGCTTAAACGTGGTTCCACGGGTCTTATGGTAAGAAGCAGCTCGCTTCGCTCGCTGCCAATAATTCATTTCCACGCCTTATTTCCGTAAAAACGTGACTTTTGTAAAAAGCGCGGGAAAAAATGTTTCATCCCTCCAACAGGTCCACGAATATTATTGATGACGTCACAGAAGGTGTTCACCAAGAGAGAGAGAGAGAAGGAGAGAGAGAGAGGATAGAGAGAGAGAGAGAGAGAGAGAAGAGAGAGAGATGCTGGAGTCCTTCAAAATCTGCTATATTCACTCTACTTCATCCCAAAACACCCCCCACATCCCCCAACACCATCCCGTTCCCACCCCCATCCCCTTCCAACACCCACCCTCCCCAACCCACATCCCCCAAAACCACCCCCGTTCCCACCCACCCACATACCATTCCAAACCCACCCATCCCCTTCCCCAACACCACCCCCTTTCCCACCCACATATCCAATTCCAACACCCCCCCCCTTTCCCCAACCACCAACACCCACTCCCTTCCCAACCCCCAACAACCACCCCCTTCCCCAACCACCATCACCCACCCCCCTCCCAACCACCAATACCCACCCCCTTCCTCAATCCCCAACACCCACCCCCTCCCAACCACCAACACCCACCCCCTTCCCCTCACCCCAAACATCCACCCACTTCCCCAACCACCAACACCCACCCCCTTCCCCAACCACCAACACCCTCCCCTTTCCCCCAAAGCCACCAACATCCACCCACTTCTCCCACCACCAACACCTACCCACTTCCCAAACCACCAACACCCACCCCCTTCCCCAACCACCAAACCCACCCCCTTCCCCCACCACCAACATCCACCCACTTCCCCCACCCACCAACACCCACCCCCTTCCCCCACCACCAAACACCCACCCCCTTCCCCACCACTAACCCCCATCCCCTCCCCTACCCCCAAACCCACCCACCCCCTTCCCAACCACCAACACCCATCCTCCTTCCCAACCACTAACTCCCATCCTTTTTCCCCATCACCGAACACCCAGCCCCTTCCCCCCCACCAACACCCACCCACTTCCCTTCCACCAACACCCCATCCACTTTCCCCACCGCCAACACCCACCCCCATCCTCCACCCCAACACCCAGCCCCGTTCCCTACCTTCACCCCAACGCCCCAACGTCCGTCCGACGCACAAACATATTTTACACATTTCTCGCCTATTTGGGCTGATACGTGTGCAAACTTCTCTGGAAAGGCATAACTTTCTTGCTGCACCCATCAAGGATGCATGTGTATATACCATATCGCAAAAAAATCTATCAGAAACACCCAAAATTTTTCAGTACTATATTTATCTCTTTTGTTTACGTGCTTCTGGATTAGCGCGGGAAGAGAAGACCACCCTTTAGTGTGTCACCGGCCGTGGCGCATCGTCTGCCCGTTGCCAGCAGCGTTTTTGAAGCTCGGGAATTACATATTTGATTGCGGATTATTCAAAAAACGGCTGACTGGGTGCAAAAGTGACAACATATTTTTGATACACCGATAACGGCCCATACTCTAACTACATAAAATCAGGAATGATGAAATGGTCTGAACAATTACTTAAAGTTATTTGTTTTAATTTCATTATAATGTGTTCTTGTAGGAATACCTCTGCTTTGTATACTGTGCTAATGCATGTACTGTATATAAGCTGTTTCTTTTGTATTGCTCCTGCATATGATGTATCCTCCACTTTGTTGCAATGTATTATAACTGTACATATGCTGCTTACCATAATATTTTATACTATATATATGTATATATACTATATACTTGCTTGTAATAGTATATTTGAATTTTTGTGTTGTTTTTATTTTAAATTTTTTTATTTATTTGTTTGTGCTTTACTTACCTCATACTCTGGATTTTGGTATTTGTCATCTCATTTTTTCTATTTTCTGTCTAACTAACATGTATTTTTTTCGTTTATCTCTCATAAAATCTCATTTTTTTCATTTTTTTTCAGGACAACAACAGGTTGGGGCTGTTTGTTACAGCATGTTAACCAAAAATGCTTTGAACTTCATTTTCCTTAGCAGTATCTCTTTTGCTTATTATGTTCAAATTTTATTAGTTATATGTTGTATACATACCTTTTGTTGCCTGTTATGCCCCTTGTATTATATGGTAAAAAACTTTTGCTTGTTTTCTTTTTGTTCTCAACAATATGCTGTCTAGCAGCAAGGGTGCCCTCCGGGCACCTTTCTCCTAGCTCCTGCGGAGGGCTGTGGGCCTGCGGCCCAAAAGTGGCCGCAGTCAGTCCCTTATTTGAGATTTATTTATTGCAAGTGCAATCAAAATTTTGGGCTGCAAAGTCAAGTCTCTATCTCGCACGGTTTAACCGCTACAGCTGTTTTTTTAGGTTGTTTTGCTTGCCACGCCCACCGGGATCGGACACGCCCATCAAAACATCTTCCATCCCCCCCAAGTTGATCACGGCCAACAATTTTGGACTACAGTGTCAAGTCTGTATCTCGCACGTTTTAGCAGCCCCAGCCGTGTTTAGGTTTTTTTGCTGGCCAAAGCCCACCAGGGGCGGCCACGCCATCGAAACATAGCCTATGTTCTCCGCTGGGTCTGAGGATTCCAGTATGTGCGGCATGTGGGGTTTTGGCCATATGTAGCCGAGTCTATAACGAACATACAGACACACAGACAGACAGACAAATTTTGAGATTTATATATATAGATAGCAAGCGTTGCCAACCCCTTTGTTACAAATTTTTTTAAAATAAAACTTTTTGGTTGGGTGTTTTCTATCATGGTTTTCAGCATGC